>CATIWM010034624.1:0-15958 GCA_949671775.1 Mallotus repandus | reverse complement strand
CTAAAGGATAGCCACCTTAAGACTTAGCATCCCTAGCATTTAGAATAGAAAATAAATTTTTTGTGTTTTCTTTTAATAACATTTTAGTTTCTTTAGAACTTTTACTTTTTTGATCGATGATATGAATTCTGATCGTGCTTATTTATGTAATGTGCATCCTAATGATATTACATGTTTGACATAAATCCAATTTCAATTATATTCATTCAGCATGGGCACGAATGAAAATTCAAAGAACATTCATATATCACAAGGTATAATTTTTAAGGAGAGAGAAAATTTGAGAGAATTTGAAAAGTGAAAAAATAAAGGAAAATAAAGAATGAATGAAAGGGTTAGCCAGGTAAAAATGAGAGAAAAATATTATGTGAGAAAATTTCAAAAGGACTAACTAATGACAAGAGTTGTATTATGTGATGTAATGAATGTTCTCATTTTTGCCTTAATGAATGATTAAGTTGAATTTGAGTTTATTATTCAAATATCGCATATTCGTCTTTATCATATTGCATAAGTATTTGAATGGAAACACAAAACATAATGAAGGCTAAAAATCAGAGCTATGAGATCAGTATTTTAGTTTTATTTTCTCTTTTTTGTCACCCCGTTGTGATTTTGATTATAAAATCAAGTGTCTTTTTGTATCTAGAGAATTTAGGTGGCAACCCATACCTTGTAGTTATCCTCAATCATGATGGCAACATCAAGCCTCATACTCTGCTCAAGAATTCTTCAAAGCTATAAATTCCACATTTGTTTAGCCTCCATTGAAAGCAAGACTAATGACGGGCATAAAGGAAAATTATTAGAAACTGGGGGCAGAATGTAGCTCTGGGGGCCGTTTGGGCTCAAAATAGTGAAATTGCACTTAAAGATTGAAGGTGAAACACTGAAGTATAAGAGTCATCAAAAGAGTTTTGGGGGCAAAAAGAAGTGAACTACAAGCAGTAGACAACAGTTCATCCATATAGCAATCATCAGACAATGGACTTTATCCTTCAGCTGGTAATCTATCAAGGAAACTACATCAGAGGCTTTAGCACCAGAAATACCAACCTTGAAGCATTCAAGGCTCAAATCTGTAAATTGTTGACAAAGCACCTCATTCTTACACTCCGAGCTGCGAGCATAACTCTTCTCCACAGAAGACCTATTAGGATCATGCATATCATACATAGCATGCATACACCTGCATACATATGTTTTGAAAAGCTTGTTTTTTTTGTGAAGGTTACACAAATACTTCGCTACTAATATTCAAAATTAGCGTTGTTAAGTACAGTAAAGTAGTCAAGACAAGTGTCAGGGTCTGGAGGAGTGAAAATAGGAAGGGCGATATCAAGATGAACCAGATGCTCAATGGACTTATCTGACAGAAGATATCATTGATGGTAGCACTCGCAGAAGTCTCATCCTAGGCAATCTCAAGAGGAATACACTTCAGGAGATGCACCTGAATGCATTTTTGACAGCCACAAGACTGCTTCAGCAGAGATGAAGCATCGAATCCAGCTTCTCTCAACTCCTAATCTGAAGGTCTAACACACCAGCAATGCAGTTATCAACCAGAACAGGGAAGAATGCACACAGTACTTGAGATGAATGCACTCTAAAATTCCTCTCATCATGAAATAAAGCCGTCTAACTCTTAAATCTTTTTACAGGGAATGTCAAGAAGAGGAATGAAGTTCTTTTTGTCATAGCATCAGCGAGGGTGATAGAAAGATAAACTCAGCTCTATGCCACAACTTCAAGGGCGAAGTATCAAGATGCTTGTGATATGAGACATCATCAACACAATCAAAAGTGAAGAGTGAGAAAAACAATGATGCATTCTGACAAAATTTGTTCACTTATAAACATATCAGACTAACTTATGGTATTTTGTGCAGGAAAAAAAATAAAAAGGGAAAAAGAAGGAAAAGAACCAGCGTGAAAGTAAGAACAAGCAAGAAGGCAAACGCCAATCGCTCACCAGAATATCACCCCGTATGACAAACATCTTGACAAATGCTCAAGGGAAGTAACAAAACTCTATCCCTTTAGTTATGCAATAAAGTGCTTTCTCAATTAAAAATTTCAAAGTAAATTCATCCATTTCATGAGATCATGTGCGAAAACTTATCTCATGAACTTTTGATCTTAAGGACTTTTTTTTATTAGCCTCGCAGAGTTCAGATGTCTAGTTGACAGCTTTATGCTGAGAGTTTTTAAACTTTAATCAATCTAATGCTCGCTTTGCACCCAAACGAAGGGAAAATATGCAAAAACAAAATCTGTGAATTTTCAGTGTAAATTGCTTGGATTTAGAGTATCATCTCAGTCTTTTTGAATAATAAATGTGCATTCAATCTACTCCAATGCTCAAAGTGAGTAAGAGTATAAAATCCCTTGACGGTATCCACGCTGAGTAATACGAGAAAGGCGGGGGAATACTAAGAGGAGAATTGAAATAAGAGCAAGCATTCCTAATCTACTCCAATGCTAAAAAATGAGTAAGAGTATCAACGTGAATCTTCTGGTGGTATCCACGCTAAGTAATACGAGAAAGGCGGGGGATAACTAAAAGAGGACCACATTAAAAGCTGCTCTATTTACTCCAATGCTCTAAATAGAGTATGAGTATCTAAAGGACCTTTCCAACGGTATCCATGCTGAGTAATATCAGAAAGGTGGGGGAATAATTGGATAAGGAAGAAAGCACATCAATAACTCAAAGACTATTTTGCTCCTCGGAATTCGATATGTTTATGCTCAATGTCCATAAATTTTGTCTAGCAAGTTATCCCTGAATTTAGGTGTGAAAATTAGCTCTTAACTTGGTAAATAATACACTCTCAGCATAAGGTGGTTAATGATACCTCTAATTTTGTGAATGACAAATAAATGATAGTCATGAAAATCAAAAATTAGTGAGATGTGTTGAAGGCATTATCTTGTGATAAATGATGAATTTTCTTAAATGCACTTTTACATATCATAATGTTGAACCTGACTTTAACAAGTTTTTAAATGCAGAGGAAAACACACTCAGTATGTGTCATCAGTACTGGCATTATCAAGTCAAATCAAGGTCATCGGGCAATGAAGGCAGCTGATCAAAGTCAATCAGCAGGGAAATTCAAAGCAATCAGTTAGTGCTAACACAAAATTCCAGTCGATGTGAAATTCAAAAGGTGATGTCTGCATCTTTTACACACTGCATTCACTTAGTTATACGCTACGTGGTAGCTATAACTCCGATTCACTCAATTATAAGCTACATGGTAGCTATAACATAAATTTGAAGTTCATTTTATTATATGTTACACAATAGTTGTAACAACATTTTGAATTCACTTTAGCGAGACACTACACAGTAGTTATAACGTAAGTTGCTAGACGCTCCACAAGACCTATAGCACCTTTCACACACTCTTTTGCTAGATGTTCAATAGGCACTATAACACATTTTCAAATCATAAGTTCACTAAATGTTCTACAGGAACTATAGTGCAATCGACTAGACGTCCCACAGGGAATAACTATACGTAGTGTATTTTCAATTTAACACTATACGTCCGAGTGTTGTGTATTTTCAAATCAACACTATACGACCTAGTATAGTGTATTTTCAAATCAACACTATACGCCCGAGTATAGTGTACTTTCCAAATCAACACTATACGACCGAGTATAGTGTACTTTCCAAATCAACACTATGCGCCCGAGTATAGTGTATTTTCAATCAACACTATACGACCGAGTATAGTGTATCATCAAATCAACATTGTACGACTGAGTATAGTATATTTTCAAATCAACACTATACGACCAAGTATAGTGTATTTCAATACTATACGTCCAAGTATAGTGTATTTCCAGCCAACACTATATGTCCGAGTGTAGTGTATTTTTAAATCAACATTATACTACCGAGTATAGTGTATTTTCAATCAACACTATACGTTCGAATATAGTGTATTTTCAAATCAAAAATCGCGAGCAGTTATGGACTGCAGCATCAAAAGTGAGCATCAAAAGGGTTGCAGCTAAACTCGAGCAGTTATGGACTGCAACATCAAAAGTGAGCAACGAAAGGGTTACAACTAAACGCGAGCAGTTATGGATTGCAACATCAAAGGTAGAAAACTTGCCAGCAATTATAGATTGCAGCAACACAAAGCTTACATCATGGAAAGATCGCAAACGGAAGTCTCGAGATACACAAGTAAGTATCCTAACTCTTTACCCTTGAAATTATGTGCTTATTTGCTTTGTCGTAATTTGTTAAGCAAACAGCGACAAAGGGGGGCAACTGTAAGCACCCAATTTCGGGATGACTAGAGCATGGATGCGACAGAGAATCCGATGATGAAAATAGACTGTGAAATTAGATTTATTGGATCTGATTTATTTGTTTTGAACTAAATTATAAATTATTTTTAAGATTTATTTTAAATTTTATTTATTTAATATATCTTTTTAACGAATTTTTAAAAAATATAAAAAAAATTTCAAAAAAAATTTTCAAAAGCAAAAAAAAAAAATAAACAACTTCGGCCAAATAATTTGAAGAGGGAAAAGTGGTCATATATGGCCACAAATGGCCTTCCGTTTTTTTTTCGTAATTTATTTTTCATTTTATTTTATTTTATTTTTATATTATTTTATTTAGTTATTTATTTGTCATTTATTCATAGATTTTGATTAGTTGTTATTTTGATAAATATTTTATTTTATTAGATAAATGTGTGGATAAATTTATTTTTTGTAATCATATTAGGATTATAGGGTTGTATCTATATATATACGTATTTTTCCTTTTCACAGGGGGAGGTGAATTTTTCTTTTCTCTCTATTTTTTTATTCTTAGCCATTAACCAAAAATACACCCACTCTTTTTTAATTTTCACGTACTTTTTTCAAGTTTTAGCCGGTAATCAGATCCAAAAAAATTAAAAATCACAGACAAACACAATAAAAGCCACATGCTTTCATCAATGGTGATCACCTTCTGAGGGGAATCAATATTGCATTAATCAAATCGTTTCCACTTCTACTCCTTTCTCTTTTTTATTTGGTTTATTTTATTTGATCTTATTTTTGATTTATTTATTTATTTATTTTGTTTTGTTTGTTTATGTTTCATGATGGTGGGAGCAACTTAAATGGAGGGGTGGAGATAAGGTCAACCATGAAGATCCATGGAATTCCATGGATTAAATCCTGTATCAATTTTGCGTAGTTCCCTTTAGGTTTATTTATTTGTATTATTTTATTTTATCTAGACTTTGGGTTTGTATTTTAATTTATTTTAATTTTTCAATAGTAGTTGTTGTAATAGCCCCATTAGTGGGAATATAGTGAAATTTTAATTTTCTGCACTTTAAGAATCAATTAGTAAATTAGGTCCATTTGGTAAAACCCTAATTAAAATCAATGGTGGCTTTAGATTAATTTAGGTGGTATATAAATTAAATTAGGGTTAGAAATCATTGTTTGTATGTTTGGATGTTTATTTGGTTTGTTTTATTGTTTGGGCTTGCTTTTATGCTTTATTTTATTTTGTTTCGTTTTGGGTCCCAAACCCATGTGTATGTCTAACTCACTAATAAAATAGGCCTTTAAAATTAAATTTAGGTTTAATTAACTTTAAAATTAATTTAGGCCCATTAGGTTAATTTAGATTTTAGGCCCATTTTTAGTTAAATAAAATTAACTTAGACTTAGCTCAACCCATTAATAAAGCCTTCTTCATAATTTGTAGACTTAGGATCATTTCATTT
Source organism: Mallotus repandus (assembly GCA_949671775.1). NCBI lineage: Eukaryota > Viridiplantae > Streptophyta > Magnoliopsida > Malpighiales > Euphorbiaceae > Mallotus > Mallotus repandus. Next base: position 10,190 of record CATIWM010034624.1, on the reverse strand, counting down.
AATTAAAATTAATTAGAATTAAGCCTACTAATTCATTTCTTTTTCTTTTAAAATTTAAGAGACTTAGACTCATTTTCTTTAGAATTAAAATAAATATATTTAGGCTCACTAATCAATTAAAATATAGGCCCACTTTTAGTTCCATTTCACTTGTAAATAAACATATGTAGATTTAGCTAACTTAAAATTAAAATCAAATGTAGTTTGGATTTAGGAACGTTACGCCTTGAATGCATTTTTTATATGTTTTTTCATGGATTGGTTGCCTTAGGGTTAGATGGATGTTCAATTAGGGTTTAATGAAATTGCATGTAATTAGGGAATAAGATAGTAATTAATAAGATAATTCTAAATGAACACAAGACCAAAAGAAATTGGTATTCCGTATCCAGAACTCCTGGTTGTGGTGCTAGCTAGTATTAGAGAATCAAGTTACCACTACCTTCGATTTGTCCCAGTTATTACCCTAGGTTGCGACTCCTAATCTCCATGCTATATCTTTGTGATATAGTAGTGTGTTCCCTAGAGCCCTGAGCTCAAACAGTGTCACGGTTGCAATAAACTTAGGCGCGCTAACCCCGCCGTCTATAGAGGTTATAGGGTGACAGGGATTCTTCGTAAAGGGAGAGCTACCTTGAGGCACAAGTATTCTATTTCTTGAGTTAATAATGTGCATTATACAAGTTCTTATCATTCTTATTCAATTTGGAGATTGATAACCAGTAGTGTTTTAAATAACATGACTGCCTCTATGATTATTCTTCATACTTTTAACTTCAAAATAGGTGATGGATGCATAATTCTCTTTTAGACGAATAAGTAGTGTTGTCACTCTAGTTTAGCCTCGTTCTTTCCCATTCGGTCTCATGCTTCATAATTGCCATATGGATTTGTTTCTCCTAGTTTGATTTCACCTAGTCTTGTATCTTGGACTTGTGCCTTGTCAATGAAAGAGCTTTGCTTAGTTGATGCTCAATCTTTTTTCTATTATCCAATAAGTTAGTATTAGCAGGGATCGACAATATAGACTAGTTTGGGGTATTTTAGTTTTAGTTTTTTAAGGATTTTCTATTAAAGACTATAAAAATTCTTTCATATTTGGGATCAAAGTTGCCGACTCGAGTATTCTCCCTAAGATTTGCCTTAATCTTATTTTAATAAATTCTTTTAAAAGTGGAGTTTTTTTCTTAATTTGCAATGTTAAATAGGCTGCCAACAAGAGATTGGCTTTTCTCACTTAATATCTACACTATAAATTAGAATAGGTGCCTTTTTTGCTACTCTTTTTATGAAGATGCAGATCATCTTCTCCTCTTTTGTTCATTTTCTTAGCACTCGTGGAGTTTTTTTCTTTCATTGGTGAGATGTTTCTATAGTCATATTTGTCTACTTTATGTCATCTATTTGTTTAGACTAAAGAGGGTTTTTTTATCTACACTACATGATTCCATATTCTAACAATAACCAAGGGAGAATCTCACTTTAGACATTATGTCCAAAGCAATCGATGGAGCTTCTATGACTCTCTTTCTGTCTATCAACGTATGAAGCCTTCTTAAGCTTATGAGCTATCTTTATTCTATAACCTACCAGCTGGCAAGATTGGTCAAATTTCTTTAGAGTTAAAGAAGCTAGAATCTCTTTAAATTTGTCCTAAAGAGAGTGAGATGTTGTAAAAACTAATTGAGCACAGCAGGAGTCACTGTAAATAATGCTTTTAAGGGGGCCTTACTTCCATGCGAAAGGTCTTAAAGTAACTAAAAAAAGAGCCCATGACTATAGTTAGAGTTAGAAGAAAATGAGTTCTAAATCTTAAAATAATTCAAAGAAAAAGACAATTCTCATTCTTTGAATTGAACCGTGTACAAAAAGACCTTAAATGTATAAAGGTAAATAGCTTTACATGGTATATATAATTTATACAAAGAATGAGATGCTTATAATTTATTTACAAAAGAGGATGTGGCTGTAAAAGGTAAGGATATTGTTATGGAACGATTTTGAATTAGAATTGGATTGGTTAAAAGAGACATTGTAGCTTGTAGTGCTGGGCTAGAGTGTTTGTTGTTTTGATAAAATATGTTGTCGTTTACACCCTTTGTTAAGTTGGAGGGAACAATGAGGTGTACTCCAAGCTTATTGCAAAAATTTTGAGAAGGAGCTACAACCAAAGGCTTTGTGAAGATATCAATTATTTGATGAATGGAAGGAATGTACCAAGTGATTAAGGCACCGATGGCAACTTTCTCACGAACAAAGTGATAGTCAATTTTGATATGTTTAGAGCGAGCATGAAACATTGGATTAATTGTCATATTCAAAGAACTCTTATTATCACAAAAAAGTTAGGGAGCTTGAGGGAGAGACACACTAATGTCATGCAATTAGAATTAAATCCAAATAAATTCTACAGTGGTGGAAGCTAAGGCTCGATATTCTGCCTTAATATTGGAGTGAGAGACTATGGGTTATTTCATGGAGGACTAGGAGATGCAATTTATCCCAATAAAAATCTAATAGTCGGTGGTGCTCCATCGGGTTGTTGGACAACCTGCCCAATCTGCATCACAACCATAAAGAGGAATTACTATGTTTATGAAATGAGATACCAAAATCGATGGTGTCTTTAAGATTTCTAAGGATACATTTCACTGCTTTTATATCTCCCATTGAGGGATTATGAAGGTATTGACACACTTTGTTGACAACATGAACTATGTCAGGTCTAGTGTAGGTTAAGTATTGCAATGCGCCAACTAAGCTGCGATATTCAATAGCTTTGATAGAATCCATATCACGAGGTATGGCTTGCAATTTGAGGGCCATTGGAGTTTTGTAAGAAGAGCTACTAAGTAGTTTGGCATGCTGAAGTAATTCTTTGTATATTAGCCTTAAGAGAGAGTGATGCTGTGGTGATTTCTTTGCACTTCAATTCCTAAGAAAACATGCAAGTCGTCAAGATCTTTAAGGGTAAATTCTGAGCTAAGTTTTTTGATGAGAAGTTGAATGAATGAGTCATTGTTCCCTATGAGTACAATGTCATCCACATAAATAAGCATTAGTATAATCAAAATGTCAATGCATAAAATAAATAGAGATGGGTGAATGATACTGCAAATAAAACTAAGATGAAGAAGATATTTAGATTGAACCAAGCACTAAGAGCTTGGTTAAGGCCATATAGAGACTTATGTAGTTTGCACACAAAGTATGGGTGTTGAGAATCCTTGAATCCCGTTGGTTGGTCCATGTAAACTGTTTCTTTGATATGGCCATGAAGAAACACATTCTTAACATCAATCTACCTTAATTTCCAATTTGAGGTGGTTACAATATTGTAGAGACATGAATAGTAATTACTTTGACTACCGGGCTGTAGGTTTCCTCGTAGTCTAAGCCTTCTATTTAAGAGTAACCTTGAGCAACTAGGTGGGCTTTGTATTATTCTATCATCCCATCGTCCTTGAATTTAATTCAAAAAATCCATTTGCACCTGATGGTGTTTGTGTTTGATGGTTTTGGTACGAGTGTCCAAGTGTTGTTGTCCTGAAGAGCTTGAATTTCCTAATTCATGGAATCCTTCCAATGAGGTATGTGTGGTACTGTTTTATTAGATTTTAGAACATTAACATAACAACAGGTGACAAGAGCTATGTTGTTACGTCTAGATTGATGACATTGAGTTGCTTGGGCAAAAGTGGGATCTAGTTGAGGATTTTGCTGAAGTTGAGCCCATATGATCATGTGATGGCCATGTGAGGGAGGCAATGATTCATAATGGTTACCTGCAAAAGACAAATCAATAATCAAACTTTTACTTAATTCAAGTATAGCATAGAGAGAGAGAGAGAGATGAGATTGCATGATCAGATGTGTTCTCGGAGTTGCTGGAGAGAGGTGCCTGTGTAGGAGTGGAAGCAAAGCTGTCGACAGTGAGTGATGGAGCTGGAGTTTTGTCAGAGCTTGGAACAACTGGGAGAGTCATCGAAAAGAGTAGACATATGGATGATAGGAGATGCTACAACATTGTTAATGATGGTTGTGTACTGTGCAATGGGAAGGAAGGCTGGAGGTGGCAGGGTGATAGTGGGTTACGGGTTTTATTGAATGGCGAAAGGTGCAACGGTGTCGGGTTATGGGCGTTTGGTGTAGGGAGAATGAGTACTGCTAGGGCCTACTGGTGGTGGGGCAATAAGAAAAATAAAATTCATCAAACACGACATGACGAGAAATATAAACTTTATGAGTTATCAAACATAAACAACGATATCCTTTATGAATATAACTATACCCAACAAAAATGCAAGGATATGATTTTTTTCGAATTTATTTTTCTTGCCATGATCCTGCTAATAAGGAAAACACTTGCATCCAAAAATTCTTAACATGCTATAATCAGGTTCATGACCCAAAAGTTTGAAATATGGGGACTTCATGCCAAGGGTAGATTAGGGTAGGCAGTTAATTAAAAAGGTGGCAGCGAGGAAGGCATCAACCTAATATTTAGTTAGCATATGAGCTTGAAAAAGCAGGGTAATACATGTTTCTACAATATGGCAGTGTTTTCTTTCGACAACACCATTTTGTTGCGAGGTGTGAGGATAAGAGAGTTGATGATGTATGCCATGGTTGGTTAAGTGAGCTTCGAAGGTGGTGGAGGTAAATTCTCCTCCACCGTCACTTAGAAAAATTTTAATTTTTCATTCAAATAAGTTTTCTACTTTTTTTTGAAATTTAACTTATGTTTCAAAAAATTCAGATTTTTGTTTTAAAGGAAATAACCAAGTATAACGAGTGCAATTGTCTACAAAGACAACATAATATTTGTAGTTTTGACATGAAAGAATTGGGGCAAGGCCCCATAGATCACAATGTAATTTTTCTAAAGGAAAATTAAAAATTTTATTTGATGATGAAAAAGGTAGTTTACAACTTTTTCCCATTTGACGGCTAGCACAAATGGTTTTTGGTTATTCCCAATTAGAGATATTGATTAAATTTTTGGAATGTAAAGTTTTCAAAAAATTTGAATATGGATGTCCCAATCATGATGCCAAATGGTTTGAGAGACGCCTTTGTAGGCTATAAAGGCTTTGTGAATATTGTCTAGAGCATATAATCCATTGTGCATATGACCTGTAGCCAGCACCGTTCCCTATTGAGACTCAACAAAAAAATTGATTAGCATCAAATGTAACAATGCAAGCATTATTTGATATTAGTTTAGCTAAAAAAAATAAGGTTCTTTTTTATTTCATCTACTACTAAGACATTTTTTAGATTAATAATTCCATCATGTGATTCAATTTTACCTTCTCTAATATGACTTATGTGCAAGTTTCCTCCATTAACAATAATAATAGAGTCATCTCTCTTATATTTAGCAAGTTTTAAAAGTTTACCTAGATCGTTTATAATATGTATTGTGACATTGGAGTCAATGTATAGATAGGGATCATCGCCTTGAGTTATGTTCATTGCAGCCAATGTTTTGTGTAGTTGATCCTTCGGTTGAATGGAGTGATCAAAACGACTCCAACAGGGTAATTATTTTTTCCACAGATTTGGCACATAATAGGTTCTTTATATTGTTTGCCAATTTTATTATCAATTGCATTTTCAGAAAACTGTTTGTCATGATTATCATATCAGATTTTAGAGATGTGTTGTGCTACTGGATTGAATCCATGGCCATGAGAGCTAAATTTACCATCATGCCTTCCACGGCCTCTGCCTCTCTAGGTAAAATAAGCTTGGTCATGCCAAGGAGTGGATTCTTGTTCAATGGTAGGATTGAGCAGGTCATGTGCTTGAAGAGCCATAACCAATTGATGGAATGAAGGATACGGTGCCTTTGTGAGCATAACTATTCAAAAGTCTTAGTATTTCGGTCCAAGTCCCCTTGCAAGCTGAAAAACCTTCTTTGTTTCATCAATTGGCTTTTTGATGGCTACTAGACTGTCACACATTCCTTTGAATTTTTTTTACATATTCATCAATGGAGAGATTGCCCTTTTGTAAGGACATGAAAATTTCATTTAAAATTATTTCTTTTTCTACCTTAGCAGGCAGAATTTGTTGTCCAATTGACATCCACACCTTAAAGGTTGAACTTACATCTTCAGAAGTGACTAGCACTTCAGTCTCAATGTTTTTCAGTAAGAAGGCAATGATGAGTCCATAGTTTCTTTTCCACTTGACATAGTTGGAATTGATTTCAGTTTTATCATCTTTCATAATTTCTTGTGAGGGTTAGTTTCCTTCAACAAGATGATGATCCATGTTTATACTTTGAATGAGTGGCTCCATATGTGAGCGCCAAAGGAGGTAGTTTGTGTTGTCTAATTTTAGGGATATTAGACTTGTGCATTAGTGAAGGGTTTGAAGAGAGAGATCAGGTTCATTAAAAGAGGTGTTGGCCATGAGAATTGAATTGAAGGAGCTGTGAACAAGCTTTGATACCATGAAATAATACAGAGAAAAAAGACAATTCTCATTCCTTAAAATGAAACGTGTACAAAGAGACCTTAAATGTACAAAGGTAAATAGCTTTACATGGTATGTATAATCTATACAAAGAAGGAGACGTTTATGATTTATTTACAAAAGAAGATGTGGCTGTAAAAGGTAAGGATGTTATTATGGAATGATTTTAAATTGGAGTTGGATTGGTGAAGAGAGATGTTGTAGCTTGTAGTGCTGGGCTAGAGTGTTTGTTGTTTTAATCAGATGTGTTGTCATTTATACATCTTGATATGTGAAGCAAGTTCTCCTACTGTGTTTAACCAGTTTGCTTTAGCTCTTAATGAGGATGGGCCTCCATTTGGCGTAGATTTGCAGGCTTCTACTATTGAGAAATCAATCCTTCCACATGTTCTTGAGGCTGATTGTTTTTTTAAAGTATGGAGAGCACCATGTTAGCTTGAAGAAGGGGCAATAATCATTAAATGGTTTTTCTCTGTCATTCTTTCAATTAATAAAATCTATCTTTATAAAAAAATAACTAAATTTTTTTATTTTGGTGTAATTTTGTAGATTGAATCATTTATTTATAATGGATAAGCTAGCATAATATAGAGGTATGTTTTTTCTCTTGGATTATTGAAAGATACATGTATAATATCTATTTTCCCCTTTTCATATCCTATGCGTTGGAATGATTTAACTCTTAATTATCATCACCCATAATATTATTATTTTTTATTTGAGATATATATTCTATTTCAATGTAATTTTGTAGATTTTGAATTAATCATTTATAGTGGACAAACTAACATAATATCGAGGTATGTTATTTTACTTGAATTATTGAATATTACCACAAAAAAATTTTATATTGAATGTGGTATCAAAATTTATCACTAATATCTTATGTAGAAAATTTTAAAAAATGACATGTTTATCTCGACTTTTTTCTTTTATGGTCTGATTCTTTTCATTTTTTTCAGATTTGATTTTTACTTTTTCTTTTTTGGCCTGTTTTTCTTTTATCTTTCAAAGATGACTTTTCGGCGTCTTTGTTCTTTAGCCATTGTTCTTCAATGCTAAACTCGTCTATTTCACTTTTCACACTCTCCTCTCAAGCAAGGAAGAAGAGGAGTGAGCGAGCTGCTCTTTTACAAATAAAAATTGCTCTTTTTTGTGAGACCAAATCATCAAAGAGACCAAAACAAATAAAAATTGTTCTTATTAAGCTCATCAAAGCTCATGTTCATCTTGTAAATCTCTCTTTTTTTTTGCTCTCTAGTTTCTTTCAGTTTTCTTGATAAATGATATGATTAGTGATTAATCTTGTAAGATTTTGTGTGAATTTGTTGTTATTTTTGTAATCTTTCTACTTTTAATATCAAAATGAGTGTTTGATCTTGATCTTAATCTATGATTTCTGACCTTTTTGTCACGTGTTTCAATTTAGATCATTTTTTTTTAAATTGATCAAATCATTTTGGTTTATTTGACTATTGGCTTCTTTCTTTGGTTTCATGCAGAGAAAAACGAGGAAAACAAAAGATTGAAATGATTTTTGTTACATGTTTTGGAATTTTGCTCTGTTTAGTTTAAGTTAGATGAGGATAATTCCCATGTGCTTCTCAATTTTGAAAATTTCAAGATTCAGACTCCACAGATTAGCTAACTTTTAGAATGAAAGCTTCTAGAGCTTGCCTAAGAGATGCAGAAACAATTCTAGCTTTAGGCTGCTTGGTTCCAAATCCTATGAACTTGAAGGGGGATACAATAGATGATGGATTAGAAGGCCTTTGATTACGTCGACTATCGGTATTTAGAGGATTCTAATGAAATCAGATACCCCGAGTTCGTTTCATTTTAGTTTTAGATTTGCTTTTGGTTTTTGAATTTTGGATTTTTCATGTTAAATGTTTCAAAATTATATTGTTTAAATATTGATATCTCTAGTTTTGATTAATTAGATTAGTTGTATTAAGATTTTAGACCTAAGTCGTGAATTTGCTTTAAATGCGTTGCAGAAAGATGATGAAACCAGTGCAAATAATAAGCTTAAACATGGATATGAAGTCATCCAATTTGAAGAGCCAGCGGTTGATGCAATTTGGGTAAAGTGAAACTCTACAGAATATGATTCTGTTAGAACTCTTATTATTATGAGTTATAAATTTTGCATGATTTTTTTCTAGGAAAATGTTTTCCTTCTTGAGGAGTACATGCAAATTCTCTCTGAAATACCAGAGGTTGAGATTGATCCAGTAAGTATGAGTCATGATTGTATGAATTATAGTTTCATGTGTAATGAAGTGGAAGGTATTTTTGTGGTCTTATTTTGTTAGCTGCTTCCCTTCAGGTTGTCAATAAATATTTGAGCCTTCAGGTTCTGCAGTAGTTCAGCTTGGTTTCAAGTATCCTTTCATTATTCACGTAAAGAAGGATTTTATCATAACTAGGAATTTAAATTCATCTAGGATTGATCCTTCGTACTGCTCATTTCTGGTTCACCTTAGGGCTTAGAATATAGCTTGAGGCATAGTTGTGCAGATTATAAGCTTTTAGATATAGACAAAAAATGATATGTTGATTGCTAATGTTTCTTATAGAATTTTTTTTTTTTTTTATTTTTTAAAAAAGTTGTTATTCATCTTACATTTTATTTTATCAGGCACTTATATTCCCTACAATCATTCCTCGTCATCAATCTATTTATTATTTGAAGGGGGAGCTTTCAGAAGGCATTAAGCCTCTTCAATCAAATGACAAACAAAGGTACAACTACCATAACAATCTATATTAGGAAAAGTTTCAGACTCTACGTAAGCAAGAGCAGCAGTATTTTGATGACGTGGTTCAGAAATGCAAAGTTGGTTTTCCCACTACCACAACACTAAGAATTATTGATGAGTTTCAAATTGCTATCTGCTTGTTATTTATTATCAATGTGAAAGTTCTATTTTTATTACCTTAATTATCGGAAAGGCTTACTTGAGTTCAGTTTACAATAGGGAAACTTATTTTATTCAACGTTTCTATAACTACTAGGAAAGTCATTGGCTATGCATTGATCCTGTTCATATTTCTTCCTTTCCTTGAAATTTTTGTGCAGGATGTTGGTGCTACCTTGGTCATATGTCAATGGGGGGTTTGATGAAGAGGCAAATCATTTATTGATGCACAGGAGCTTGCCTGTAGTGAGATGGGTTGGTGGTGTAGACTTAGAGCTCATCACAATTGCTACAGGTGTTTATTAATTCAGCTTCACAGCACTCTTATATCATCTGCTTATTTCTTTTAATGGTGCTTTTAGTTTAGCTCATTGTGATTTTAGTGGTTTTTCAGCTAAATGATGGTACCTTTGTTCTTGCCTTTGTAGGTGGAAGGATAGTCGCATGTTTCCAGGAGTTGACATCTGAGAAGCTTGAAAAGGTAATTTTTTCTTATTACCTTCCTTCCTTTTTTTCTTTTCTGTATTTTGATTTTAAAAAAAATTTTGCACGTGCTTATCATCATATTTTAACTATGGCCTCTTTATATTTCAATTAAGGTTTCATTCATGTTCTTTTATGTATTTATTTAATTATTTATATATTCATTTAATTAAGGTTTCATTCATGTTCTTTTATACTTCTGGATTTTTTATTGTTTTTCATATTTCTTTGCTTATTACTTTTTGTTACTTTTGTTTTTTAATGTTATTGTTTTTTTCAGTGTTGTTGCTTTTTGTT
>CATIWM010034598.1:0-11188 GCA_949671775.1 Mallotus repandus | reverse complement strand
TAACTATAAATTTACCAAAAATCAATTAAAAATCAAATTACACAATTTTCTCTAAAATTTATATTTTTCACATATAACTTCCAAAAATTATAATAAATTATCTATAATTAATTTTACAAAATTTCCTTCACAAACATTACTTCAAATAATATATAGTATTTATTAAAATTATTAAAATTTTTGGGCTCGGAATAGTAACCCAAACCAAAAATTTCAAAAATTAAAAATAAATTTGAAAAATATAGAAAATTTATTTTTCATAGCATTCAATCTTTACATCAACTTTAATACTCAACAATTAACCTAAAACTCACTTAATTAACCAAAAATTAACAAAAACACAAAATTGAATTTACCTCATTTCTAGTCGATCCGGAAGGAGATCGAAGAAACCGAAGGTAGATTTGAGAAGCTTGGAAGGAGAGGAATCCAATGACACTAGAATCGCAGCCAACCGACGCCGGAATCGTAGCCGGCGACCACTACAAGAAAAAAACCGGAGGAAAGAAGAAAACCGGCAACTGCTGGCTGTTGTTGGGCTGGACGGCGAGCTGGGCGATGTGACATGGTGGCAACAGTAAGGCAATGGCAGTGGGTTGTGGCTGGCTTGGTCAGTCCGGCGGAGAGAAGAAGAAGAAGATGATGATGATGATGAAAAGAAAAGAAAAGAAAAGGAAGGAAAGAGTTGATCGAAAAAAAATTTTATGCTACCTCTTTTTTTTAATAATAATCATAATAAAATACTAATTTACCATCAATCTCTCAACCAAATAAATATAAAGTAACACTTAGTTAACAATTTATTAAAATAAAATTAACACACTTTTATGAAACAATAATTAAAATAATTCTCAACACTAAAATTCAAATTTAATTCTACTGAATAATAATCTCAAATTTATTGAAATATTTATTAACACTACAAATCTCAAAATATATTTTATAATTTTAAAAATAAATTTGGGTGTTTACACTTCATGTCTAGGTGAGATACTTGGTTGTTCATATCCAGGTGAGGTACTCAGTTTTTCATCACTTGAAGTACAAGTGTTGGCACCAGCAGGTCCAACTTGGCACTGTTTGGATCACGATCTGCTTTTTATTATTATGGAAAAACAGAGGGAATGTGAGGGGAATACTGGAAGAGCTTAGAGATGGCACAAGTGCACTTACAACCCTTCACCCAGCCAAAAAAAATATCACCCAAGAAATTGTCTGTTTAAAGACTAAGGCAAACTCGAATGCCTAGCTAGGAACTGCATTCGCTCATTGGATAAAGCATTGGTTTCGGATGTCAGTATGAATAGTAGCAGACTCGATATCTTAAAGGCATCTCCATACTGCTCGGATACTGAGCAAAGCCGGCCTTACTAGTTTAATGCAATGCTTTCAAAGAATTTATACCATTTTGGATCAACTAATACACACAAATGTAAGCACAATATATTCACACAAGCACATAAAAATAACATAATAAATATAATGATGCATGAGTATGGCATAATGCATGAACATATAAATTATAATAAACATAAAAAAATATGATACATGATCATGGTAAATGTTGAACTAACATGGTATACATACACATGTGATGGCAATTATTGTGGCATAATAAACATACATGGCATATTTACATGTCATGGTAATGATAGTACACAATCATAGAATATTTATCACACACATGTCATGAAAATTGCAATGCATGACATCCTAATCATGGAAAATGAAATTAAAAACAACAATAATAATATAATTAAAAAGATTAGAGATAAGAGAGACAAACATTCAAGTACGCTCCTCCTCTTCATTTTGTCCTTATTTTTCGAGTTTCAGGCCATTATTTTGAGAAAAAATTGATATTTAAAATGAAGATAGTAAATAAGATAAAACAAAGTGATTGAAAAATTTCTAAAAAGAATGAAAAAGAAATATTTGAAAAGATTAATAAAAAGAATAAAATTAACTAATATTTCTCAAGTGCATAAATAGAAAATGGAAGTTAAAAAAGTACTAAAAAGACCACTATTTATGGTGATTAATTGGTCAAATTAAGGCCTTTAACTAATAATGTGTACAATTTATCAAATTAGGCCTCAGAATGTAAATCTTGTACCTTGGATAAAATTGAAGGCACATCATCAATTATTACCTCATTATTATCCCAATAATAATCATACATAGTTTTAAAAAGAAGAAAATGTAGTAATTAATTTTTGAGACTTTGGTTGATTTTTAACATTATGAATGATCACATAAAATGCAATATAGCAAGAAATAAACAAATATTCACAAATGAATATAATTAAGGCAATTTTAAATGAAATAAAAGGACATAAAATATTATAATCAAAATATAAAATAAAATTAAGTAAGGAAATGAAGATAAATTAATGGAAAATCCTTTAATTTGTATTGAAAAGGGAAAATCAAAATAATATCAAGAAAAGATGATGAATAATCAAGATAGAAAATGGAAATAAGAATTATATTAGTGATTATATTAAAAATTGAATTATTTTACCAAAATTAAGAATTAGTACAAATAAATTGGAAAATGCATAAAATGTTCAATAAATAATAAATATTAGATATGTAGTGAAAAGGTCAAAATATTAAAATAAAAAGGAATTAGAAGAGGAGATGAGAATAGAAAGTTAAATAAAATTTACATAAATGATAAATTAAGAGACTGCATAAATAATACAAGAAATGGCATTGTAGAGACATGTAAAAAGAAAAAGTAACAAATACATGACTTAAAATAATGAAATTAAAATAGAAATTGAGGTGTAGAGAAGAATTATATTTGAAACATAAAGTAAATAACAATTAACATAAATAAAAGAAAGCAATATAATGGAAATAAATATGGAAATAATAAAGAAAATGAAAATAAATTAGGAGTAAAAGTTGAGATGAGATAGAATTAAGACATGAATTAATTAATTATAAATATATCAAAAGAAAGCAATTTGGAGTAGATAATTAACCGTAAACTATATCATGGACCCCTATTCATATTGCAATATGGACCAGGGATCCATCACATGTGTGAAAATACACTTCCTTTTTTTTAATGCAATAGACGCTTCCTTTTTTTTTTAACGCATCAGCTTCTTCTTCTTACACTAACAGAGGCTACTTGCAGCAAGATCTTCTTCCTTCAACTCTATCAACGCAGACGACACCAAAGACACTTCCTCCACTAATGACTCATCGGCTGCCTCCTCCGCTAATTCACCTCCAGAGCAGGATAAGTTTGGCAATGCCAATTCCAAGCCAGAACTCATTCCATGTTGGTTACAATTGGGCAAAACTATATCGCAGTGCCATTTCTACAACAAGATCTGCATTTTAATGCAGCATCTGTCCTCAAAATGCCTTCAATGCACATTCTTAATATTGGTGGTGGGTTTAAGGTGAACCCATCATTCGATGATCTAGCTACTCTATCTATCTTTTCTTATTTATTTAACAAATAAAATCCACCAGATCATGAATTTAGAGAAGCATGTTTTGGCTTGCAAATGATTACAGCGTAAGATTCAATCTCAAAAATTGGCTCACAAGCTTAAGGCAATCCTAATCAAGAAAGTCAAGTATTAATCGTTTCTTGTTGGTGGGTTCGTTGGACTAAAGTTGATAAATTTATTGCTTTTGTTTTGATTGAATGCAACTCTTAGAATAAAGTTTCATTTCTTTGTTCGTTTCATAAAGGAATAATCTTTATGTACTGATCTTTATTATTTTTTTGTCTTTATTTGTTTGTTTCAAGTTATGGTATTTTATTGTAATGTCTTGGATGTGGTTTTAAATGCACACAAATTCATTTTCTAGTTATGTTTTTTTTAATCTAAAACTGTAGGTGTAGATCAATGAATTTGTAAGTGAAAATCAATGAACATTTAGGTGAAGTTCAATGAATTTTGCTGCAGATTCATTAATCTTCACTTGCATATTCATTGAGGATCAATGAATTTGCAGTTGAAGGTTAATGAACCTACATAATCTTGATTAATTGAGGCAAAAAAATAATTTTTTGATAAATAAAAAATAATTTCTTCATTTATTAAAAAATTATTAATAATAAAGTTCATTACTTAACAATATTATTAATTTAATATATTAATATTAAGTAAAAATTAATAGGGTAATTGGTCAAATAGTATAAGTTCATTGATTAAATTATGAAAATTCATTAGTTATGAATTATAGATTCATCACTTTTAATACTCTATTTCATTATGTTACATAGATTCATTAATAAAAAACTATAAGTTCATTGAACACTACACACAGATTCATTAACTATATACTTCAGGTTCAAAATTCATTAGTTATTAACTATATATTCATCATTTTTAATACTCAATTTCATTATTTTACATAGATTCATCAATAAAAAACTATATGTTCATTGAACACTACATACAAATTCATTAACTATATACTTCAAGTTCAACTCATCTTATATATATATATATATATATATATATAATTACTAATAATAAAGTTCATTACTTAAAAATATTATTAATTAATATTGTTAATTTAATATATTAATATTAAGTAAAAATTAATAGGTTAATTGGTCAAATAGTATAAGTTCATTGATTAAATTATGAAAATTCATTAGTTATGAATTATAGATTCATCACTTTTAATACTCTATTTCATTATTTTACATAGATTCATCAATAAAAAAACTATAAGTTCATTGAACACTATATACAAATTCATTGACTATATACTTCAGGTTCAACCCATCTTTTATATATATATATATATAACTATGGAGACAAAGGTGTCCCGACAAAGGAAGTATTGTGATAGATGCCATACTCCTAGCAAAAACTGTGGAGATTTAAGTTAATGCATTTTCACCGTTATCAGATTATGGGACTTAAATTTTACATTGATATTGAGTAGCCACCATATGATATAAGTCTTGAAAAATAAAACATACATCTCCCTTGTTGCGAAAGAGAATCACCTAGGTCATCCTAGTATATTCATCAATAAATGTTACAAAGTACGAAGCACCAGATAATATGGGGATACAAGTAGGGTCCCAAACATCAAAGTGAATAACCATAAAAGAAACATTATTTTTATTAAAACTTAGTACATAGGAAGTACAGTTGTGTTTTCCCAATTCACAAATATCACACTTAAATTCATAATCCCTAACATTCAAGAATAAACTTGGTTTTATTTTCAAAGATAACTAAAAGATAAATGACCAATGCAATGATGCCATATTCTCACTTGTGCTCTGCCTACTTCACTTCCTATTGCACTATTGACTAGTCTTGACTACATACTTGTTTCACCATGCATGTCAAGATAGTATAACTTTCCTCATTTAACGCTAGAGCCAAGAATCTACTATGTTGCAATGTCTTGAAATAAATAGTAGTTAGGCCAAAATTTTACTATACAGTTTAAGGACTCGATAATTTAACTAGCAGATGAAAGGTTAGAAGATAGAGATGGAATAACAAGTACAGTATAAAAATTAAAAGGGTTAAGACTAGATATTGATCCTTGATGAGTAATAGACGCAATTCTTCAATGAACTGTTAGAATGTTTTATTGGGTTAATGGTCGAATAAAGGTGAGATGAAGGATAGAGTTTTTCATATGATCGGTAGCACTTGTATCAATAATCCATATATTATTCTATGTAAGATTTGTCATACCTGATTTTTCATCAAGGTCATCATAGGATGTGGCAATAGTAGCAGCAATAACGACTTTTTTGAGCTTCATGTGAGGGTTTTTAGTGAAATCCTGTCACGACAAGAATCGAAGGTTTGTGACTGGCACTAAGGATTAGGGATACATAAGGTAACCGAATCCTGTAGCAAGCCTTAAAAATTTTTTGCGAAATTAAAACAATATGCTTAACAATAAAATAATAAATGCACAATATTATATAAGCATAAAACAATATTCTTAAATACAATATTTCAGTTCAGATACAATATTCAAATACAATACAGAATGCTAGTAATACAAATCTGAAATTTTACTACTGTGGTGTCTAGAATTTAATTACACATTACACAATCTAAATTAACATACTCAATGCAACCGGTGAAGAATGAACTCGACGCAAAGGAGGAATACTAATAGACTAATTGTGAGGTCCTGAAAAAATAAATTAAGGGGAATCAGACCTCACTGAGTGAATCAATTTTATAAAATGCATACTGGTTTTAAAAATCAGTTATTAAAATTCTTTCTAAAATAAAATAGAATAAAATAATTATGATTATTAAAATCATTTACTTTCCTCGATAATGTTATATCGAGTCTCTTTAAAAAATTTTAAATCAATTTAATATGAAATTCTCGTATAAAACATTTAAAATATTTAATTTTATGGAAAACTGGTAGAACCCTAAACCATTATTCTAATAGCCTTTCGGCTCTCTTAATCCAAGTGACTACCGTCCCGAGAGCAAAGCATCAACCGAGTTACTGCCACAGCCATTTCACTTATTCCATATTGGATGTCCCGAGAGCAAAGTATCAACCGAGTTACATCCCTTTTTCATATCATTACCGGTCCAAGAGCAATGCATCAACCGAGCTCAATCATATACATATATATCATATACTAGATATTACCCGTGCGCACGTGGTCCTAGTGATGCCCATTAGGTAGCACGTTCTACCATTATCTCCAAATCAAATTTGGATTATAATTATTTAAATCAAATAAATAAATAATTCATAAAAATGAATAAATATGCAATTTAATAAATAAATAATCATATTGAATAATTTATCTCATAAACATGCTTTATTTTAATTACTAGAAAATTTCATTTAAACACACACAACACACATCTTACAAAATTAACTCACAGGTGGAGCGTGTCGGACGATGCATTCTCTGCTGCCTTAGTGCTACAGCTCGTACTCCGGAGTTCTCTAAAATAAATAATATTTATTTAAAATATGCTTGTAAAATAATTAAATGAATTCATGAAATGAAGGAATGACGAAACTGACTCGATCTAAGACACAATGCTATTAAAACTTAGAATTACGACACATGTCGACGTCACACTTTACGAGAAATCTACCAAAAATTTGGTAGAGCTTTCCTTGTAAAACAGACAACCCTCTACTAAAAGTAGAGTCGACCCTACAAGAAAATACACTTCACGAAACCACACTCGGGTCAGACTCCTGAACTACACATAATTCCGACCTCCAAATTCACAATAATCAATAAAATAATATAATTTTTCAATAAATCATAAAATCTCATTTAAATATCACAATTCAAATTATTTCCAAAATAAATTATAAAATATATTTATTTTCAATTAAATAGTAAAATTATAACTTATATTTAAATTTTTGTTAATAAACATATATAATTCAAATATTACAATTAAATTAACATTTATTACAAATAATCATTTAAATTACTTAAATACATTATAAAATTAGCAAATAACTCAATTAAGCTTAAAATAATAATTAAACTTATTATTCATATAGTTTTCTAAAATTACTAATAATTAGCTAAAAATAGGAAATAATTCATAAAATTTATTTTTATACCATTTATTGCTCAAATACTGTCTAAAACATATTAGTTTACATTAATTTCAACAAAAATATAAAATTCACTAATTTCTCCAAAAATTCATTTTTCACATAAACCTTCAAAAATTTATAATAAAAATTCTATACATAATTTTAATAAACTTTCTTCATGAAACTTGCTCAAAATAATTAGTAGAATTTATTAAAAATATATTCAACCCGAGACCGGAGCGTTACCAGAACAGTAACTCCGATCACCAGAAATAGTACAAATTTCAAAACAATTTCAGAAAAATAAATAAAATCATCAATGGGTAGCTCATAACTTCAACAACAAATAATCCTAAAGCACCAACATCTAATAAAAGCATTAACAAGTCCAAACCGACAATTTACTCAAGAACACGTAAACTAAAAATCAAATTTTGAGAGGCTTACCGGAGTTAATTCCTTAAAAAAATTAAGGATTTGGGAAGCGCAGAGGATGAGGAACCTAAAGAACTAAAAATCTCCGACTGGGGATGTCGGAAAAGTCGCTGGCCAAAAATTACAAACCGGCCAAAAACTGAACCGAACAGAACCGAAGCAACCAGAGAAGAGGGCTGCTGCTGGACGGCGGTCAGGTGACGGCGAGGTGGTTGCAACGGTGAGGGGTTGGTGATGACAGTGGCTACTGGTTCAGTTCCGGTGAAGGAAGAAATAAAGAAAGAAGAAGAAGAAGAAGAGAAGAAAAAAAAAGAAAGGTAAGAAGAAAAAAAATAATTCACTGTCACGTTTTTTTTTAACAAAAAAGTTGTTGTCCTTGTCCTTCTCTTTTTTTTAATAATAATAATAATAATACACTAACAAAAATCAATCTCTCACTCTCTCAATCTTAAAATACACATAATAAAATAATTTTATCAAAATAAAATTAACATACTTTTATAAACTAATTATTAAAATAATTTTTATCACCAATTATTCAAATTTAATTTCACAAAATAATCATCTCAGTATTAATAAAATATTTATTAACACTGCAAGTCTCAAAATATATTTTAAATTTTTCAAAATAAATTCGGGTGTTTACATATTCACTATGTGGAAAATTATTACAACCACACTACAAAATATTTAGCTCCCACACATGCCTAAATGCTCAAGTACACCCAAGAGAATTTCCCTTTAAATTCTCTACTAGTATAGCTAATAGCTTTCAATGGTACACCAAATACAAGTGGTGATTGACACATTTTAATCAAGAGGAGAGGAGTCTATTTATAACCTTAAAGACTCCTCCCATTCTCACAACAAAACAATGTGGGATTAGCAAATTTTTGCCAAAACTAACTAACCCCCTTGCATCTCTTCTTTTCTATATCCCATGATAACACCCATCTTTTAATTTTTTATCATTCTTCAACAAGGCTAACAACCAACTCAATCCCCGCCCTTTGGTTCACTCAATCTTGCAGAACTTTTAACGTCAATTCAGAATTCTCTTCTAGTTCAACACCCACTATTCTTCCACCTACAACGAGTTCAAGCAAAATCTAAGTTCAGCAAGTTTAAGCAAAACCCAAGGCGAAATTCCTAATTTTATCGTGTGAAAAAGTGTGTACAAAATCGAATTGCATGATAATTAATTGAACAGTCTGATACCTTTGGATATTGGCCATTGCGAGAAGCTTATGTCCTTGAATTTAAGCCGCAATTTTTTCACTGGCATCAATCACCAATTGCTTTTTCTTTGGTCTGCCACCACCCTAGAACACTGCAGGCTGTTATCATCCACAGCCGTGGCAAGCTTCTTTCGTCCCATCGATTAACCTACTATTGAATAATCACCGCCAATGGCTCAAATTGCACAGAGATGGAGATGAAAAGTAATAGCGATAGAAAAAGAAAGAAGGCAGCGTACTATTGACATATAACTCCGATTCGTTCATCTAACAGAATTTGGCGGCGCAGCGGCAGAGCTGTGAGTGGTGCGTCGGAGAATTGTAATCAAGACTGAGGTGATATGGGTCTGCGAAGAGAGGTGGAGGTGGAAGGGAATGCGAGAGATGGGTCTGCAAAGAGAGGCCGTATGAGGTGGGTATGACTAAGCTTTAGTTATACACGTGGAAGGTTTCAACAATTCATAGTCTCACTTCATAGTGCGTGAACAACACGCTCACGCTTTCTGTTAAAAAGGGTGTGATGTCAAAAAAAATTGAGAGTTAAAGGGTGTAATGTGTATTTTTTTTAGTATAAGGGTGAAATGTAAAAAAAAATTGAGAGTATAGGGGTCTCATGATGGGTTTTTCCTTTTTTTTTTGCATTAAAAATTTGGCATAGTCAATTATTTTCTTATAAGCACTCTGTACCTTTTAATTTGTTTAGACAATTATAAAACTTGCTCCAATTATAAAAAAAAAAAAAAAAAAAAAAAAAAAAAACAATTTTTTCACTTTTTATCAATAGTTTTTTAACTTTTACTTTTATGAACAATTTTTTAATATCATATGCATATTATTTTATTTTTATTTTTCTTAGCATATTTTTTAAAAAATAATATAGAAATCAAATTACATTATTAAAACATATATTACAAAAATTTAATGAAAATTCATCATAGAAAAAATTGTTGTGATTTTAATTTTTAAGACAAGTGTTATAACATATTAATAATAGAAAAGTAAGTGTTATATTTTTTTTATCAAATTGACTGTTCGTAGTATAATTTAATTAGAGTATTTGTTGGGATATATTTAATCTAAATTATATGTAAATTGATTTAAACTCTATTCATTGAATTTAAGAATACTTTTTATATGATGAATTACTGTTGAATTTTTATAATTATTTTTTAATCACATAATTTGATTTTTAAATTATTTTTAAAAATGATGATAAAAATAAAAATAAAATTATGTGCATATGATATTTAAAAAAATATCTTCATAAAAAATGAAAGATCTATTATTTACTATAATTGGTGCAAATTTGACAATAAGATAAGTTAAAAGTTAAAAAATATTTATAAAAAAATAACTAACTATATTAAATTTTATTAATGCAAAAAAAAACTCAATTACAAGTAGTTTTAAAATATCACACATCAGACAATGAATTTGGAAGGAAAATGAAAAAATATATATAATTCAGTAATTGTAATTAATAAGAGAATAAAAAATTTCAATAGAGAGTAATTATGAAATTTTTAATTCTAAAAAAATACAAATAGAGTGTAAAAATCAATGAATGGAGTGCCAAAGTCTCCACCTTTTTTTCTTCATGATATGAAATTAATCTAGATTCTTACTAGTTTTACTTTTTTATAAAATTTCTGTAAATTTCAGTGATTTGGCACATTCTAAAGACACCCTTTAAAAAACATAAAAACTTTTGTTGCAAGAACTTCAATTTTTTCCCAAAAAAAAAAAACTTGTCATTATTTTATCCATGCATATAAGTTGCATTTCAATTGGAGGCATTATATTTAGTCATGGAGGAGTATTCAATAACTAGATTGGCTTATGACATTCTTATTTCAATTTATTTCTCGTCTGAGCCCGAAAGAGGCAACAAAGAACTAGCTAGTGTCTTATCCCATAGATGGAGGAATTATCAACCGATTGGACTTATATAT
>CATIWM010034561.1:0-41640 GCA_949671775.1 Mallotus repandus | reverse complement strand
AAAAAAATATATAAAAAATCTAAAATTGGGTCACTCTCATTTTTCACTCCTCTGTTGTATCTTTTTATCTTATCCTTTAAAGTTTGAAGCTGACGAAAAATTGACAACTTGCATATATATATATATACACATTCAATAATTGGCCAAGACTTTGTACCACAATAAATAAATAAATAAATTGCCAAGACTGAATACATGGATTCTAAAATGTGAATTGAAAACAGATGGTGACGAGATAACTCAATCTTAGAGCAGCATAATTTTGGAGACATTTTGCAACAATGAGATGCTACCAAATTTGTACAGTCAAATTTCAGTGCTTCAATAGATTCTGTTTGTAAGGTATAGTTTGTCATCTACTCAAATTTTTCCTTTATAACATGAGCCCCTACATTCAAAAAAAAAAAAAAAGAAAGTGGTACTTCATCTGT
The DNA here is from genome assembly GCA_949671775.1 of Mallotus repandus. Classification (NCBI taxonomy): domain Eukaryota; kingdom Viridiplantae; phylum Streptophyta; class Magnoliopsida; order Malpighiales; family Euphorbiaceae; genus Mallotus; species Mallotus repandus. The sequence goes on along the minus strand of CATIWM010034561.1, from coordinate 41,209 downwards.
CTCAACATACTCCAACTATTGCATGCCTCATGAAACCACATACAAAATTATTTAAATTTTTGCAGACCAAGCATGGTAAATTCTATTTGAGCTTAATGTGTCAAAAAATTATAATTTTAATCTCTAATTATATATAATTACTATTCAATTTTGTTTAAATTGATACAAAATATACTACTTTAACACCAGGTGTAAACGACTCCTCCTGATGCAATTACAAACATAACTTAAGAATTAGAAGGGTGATGATTTAGTGGAAATAGGTGATAAAATTAAAAATTGTGAATTCCACAACATAATAAAAATCTCTAATTCAAATAAACAATCCAATTTGCACTAAAACTCACTTAAATCCTAGCTTCATCGACTATTTTAAACAAAAGCTTATAAACCTGCAATTCTTGTTTAAATAAAAAGAAAAGATATGGTTTTGGTAATACATAATTTTAAATAATTTATTTTTTAAGAATCAAATTTATCTATTTGATACATATGAGCATATAAAGTAAGTCCCTAAGACAGTGGGACTCCAAAGAAACCAGCTTCTCTAGTAAAAATCCATCAATGGCTAATCATATAGAACAAGAAAATAATGAAAATGTTCAGCTAAAAGTGCAGAGTCGATCAATGAAAAGAGCTGATGGGTTCCTTTCTCATGATCAATGTTGATCCTTAAATATGCACCGCCATAGCCGACTTTTACTCTCTTCAATGCTCTACTTATTTTGAGAAAGACACAACAAAGTGTGTAAAATTTGCAAGAAAGTGACAACACATTCAATTACCTTATGAGGCAAAAATTAACAACATTATCCATTAATTTGTTTTGTTTATATGTTTTTTTTTTTAATTTATTAACAGAGAGTTCATATGATCTAAGTATTGATGGACTGCATGACAAGGGACGATTCTTTTGTTTTAAATCAACAGCAATAGAAATTAAATTTTAAACTCTACACTTTAAGATACTTTTAAAGAGGAGTTACCATTTGACGATTCCCTCGTTGATTTTATTTATATGCTATTTATTCATCATGAAATAGCTATCGAATGTTGGAAATAATTATAAAAAAATTGTCTGCTTTTTTCATATAAGAGTTGTTCAATAATTTAATTTAAAAGGAAAAAAAAAACTATAAAATAGATTTTAAATTGTTTTGTATTTTACATCACAAGGCATGTTATATGTATATAGTGATGTTAATTAATTAGTGCAAATCATTGGATTAGAGGAGAGATTAATGAGATGAGAGAGTCTCAATCAAGAAATTAGTAGACAATTGAAGAATAATGGAACTAGTTGTCGTAAAAAATATAAATTAATATAATTAATATTGGATAAAGCCAAACAAGGTGTGGTCATTTGTCTAATATTTGGATATATGAGTGGCTCATATAGAGAAGTTCATTGGGTGGCTAGGGATTTCCTAAATTAATTACTAATTTTAATGTGTTTAAGTTTGTTTTCTTAACTACCTTAATTGTAATTTAATTAGTTGCCAATTAATTTGTATTAAAATTTTTTTAGGAATATATTATATTCTATTCAGTGATTAAATTTGTAACATATATATCATATTTTTATTAATTAAGTATAAAATATTTAAAATATAAATTATAATTTCCAATAATTTATTGTAATATTTTACATATAGGGAAAATTTTCTATAAAAAAATAATTTATGCTGGTTTACCTATGCATAAACAAAAAAAAAATTTAAAAACTTCATTGATGTTTAGGCAAATATGAAAAAAAAAATCCTCCCTTAATTTAGGAATCGAAACTACAATATTTAGTATATATATATATATATATATATATATATATTAATTGTTGAGCTTTAAAGTCATTAAACTAAAAATTTGATAAGTGTTCACCTTTATATTTGAGTATTTACTCTAAAATCTAAAGTATTAAACTATTAAAAATAAAATATTTGCCTTAGTTATTTAGTATTATTTTTTAATTAAAACACTATTATACATATTTCAATACTACTCAAATTATAAAAGTATTTATATATTACATATATTTTTACTTTAAGTCACTCAAAATATTTTTTTTCAAACCATTTTTTCTACCTTAATTTACTCAATTTATTTTTTTTCAAACTATTAAAAAATTAAAAAAATTATAGTAATTACTTAATATTATTTCTTTAACTAAAATATTATTATACATACTTTAATACCAATCTAATAATTCTAAAAACAAATCTTATTATAACTAAAAATTATGACAATAAAAATTAAAAAATAAAATTAATATGATATTTTATATTTAATTTATTTAGTTATTTTTTCATTCAAATTATTTATTTAAATATTTTATTTTATAGTTCGTGCATTACGCAAATTCATGACTAGTTGAAATAATAGTTATTGAGTATAAGGCAACTCATAAGTCCGATAGTTAGCAATTTAATTAATAATGACTCAAAAATATAAAATTTTGATAATTCTTTAAAAAAACTAAAAATTTTAGTGTTTGAACAAAAATTTAATAATTAAAATTAAAAAATATTTCAATTTGATATAATTAAAAATCAATTACATTTAAAAAATTATATCACGTGTAAATGTTATTATTATTTATAATTTAATTTTAAATCTTTGTATTATATATTTTTTATCATTAAATTATCAAATATTTTTTAATTTCAAATAACAGACTGTTCACTATTAGTCATTGAAACACAACTTAAAATACTCACTTGCAGTTACAACCACCGGTGCAAAATGGCTTTTTAACTTTAATTAATTACGGTGAAAAAGGTTTTGTTTAAAAAAATTATGAAAATTTTTTGATATTGAGGAGATAGAAAGCTGACATTATTTATGTTAAAACTTTTCTTATGAAGCGCCTAAATGAATCTTTTTACCAAAAATTAAATAATATTTTTTTTAGATTGATAGAGATTCCAAACAAAGAAAAATTAATCTTATTTTATCCATATTTTTTCAAATTAACGGTACTTAAAAGATTTATTAAATTTTTATTAATTCACCAACAACTATTAGGATCAATTAGTAGGAGTTATTCCTCTGCTTAAGTGAGATCTCTAATTCGAGTTCTAGTATATACAATTATATTAAATTAATTGTTGAAAAATTTTAACAGTCTTTATAATTTTATCCGAATTGAACTGAATTAGTCAAAATTTAGTGAGATCGATAGTTTAAACTAAAAATTATAATTAATTTAATTCAATTCAAAACAATAAAAATTTTATAATAATTAATTTAATACAACTATATATATATTATAACACAAATTTAAACAAACTCTCTACAAATTGTTCTAACTCTTGCGGGTTTATTTTGCTCACACTTTGAAAAAAAATTATTATAAAAAAATGATGATGAAATAATTCAACCATGTGCACTCTATACTTAATCATTATTTTATTCGTAACAAAAAGAAAGTTAGGATGTAACGGGACGGGAGTTTAGCTTTATGATTATTAAAATTGACCTGCCGACTTTGCATCGTTAAGTTTGAAGTTATTAAAACTGATTGCCGACTTAATATCGTTAAGTTTATAATTAGAATTGACTATAGACTATGACAATTGTTGAGTTTTTTTTTAATAATATTTTATTATACATACAACTACTATTATGACCAATATTTTTACTTTAAAAATTTCTAAAAATTGAGTTTTAACTTTCATAACCATCATTGATCATTGATCAAAGAATGATCATTGATCATTCTTTAACATTGATAAGTATATATATATATATATATTATTTTAATTATAAAACTAACTATTTTTAATGGATGAAACTGGGGATCAATTGCAGCTCCGATAAATCTCACTCTCTATCGCATATACACAAATATATAGCTTATTCATGCCAAAAATCACAATATTTATAATTTATTATAAATTTATAAAAAAATTTAAAATTTCATAACAATGTTCTAAATTGACAAATTATTTATAATTTTGAAATTAAAATTAATAAAAAAGTCAACATAACGATCTTAAACAACAATCACCTTATATGCTATATGTGCATCTTTTTGTTAATTTTGACAAAATTACAAGCATCGTGTTTTTTTTTTTTTAACTAGTTTAAATGGTTAAATTTCAATATCATAAAGGGAAGAAAAGGGGATGTGAGGATTTGGTCCCAATTCTCCTCACTTCATACTATTTATCACTTGGATTACTCATAAAAAATAACTACACATTGTGTTGTATTCGCACAGACACAAAAAAAAAACATAGAAAACGGGAATAGAAAACTAGGAAATGACTTTTTGTAAAAAAATAGAGGATACGGACACTAGAGATCAAGTTATAAATATTAAAAAAATAAAGATTAATTTATAAATATAATAATATAGGGGTTAATTTATAAATATGAAAAATTATAAAATTCATCTTATATAAATTATAAGTTAGATTCAATTCCAAAATATACTTTTCACGGTTAATAATATTTCTTAACACTAAAAATAATTATAAAACATAAAAAAAAATGTAATCATGTTATCTTATAACATAAATAAAATAATAACACCTCAATTATACACAATTTTTCAATAACAAATAAACAATTTTTATTTAATTTTACTTAAATAATTAACCATAAAATTATAATTATAAGCAACATTAATATATCGAGACTTTATTTATAATATTTATTAGCAATTTCAGTTTATAAATTTTTTAATTAACATTTTCACTCTTAATGTTCTCATTGACATCTTTATTGAAGAATGTCGTCACTAATTCCGCTTCAGCAAATGATAGAAGATATATATGTTTAGAAGGGACATACATGTTTTTTTTTTAACGGTCCCTAAACTTTTTTATTTTTGAAAATATTCTTAAAACATGTTAGATAAATTTTCGAAACGTGTCAGTGTTAAAAACGTATCCAATACGGGACATGACTCTTTATCAAAGTGTTCATACAACATAGTTTACAACTAATGGTCAAATTATGTTATTTTTGCCAAATTTTAAAAGTTGAAATAAATTTACAACAAATATAAACGTTGTAATTCTTAACATCAATAGCTCTAAATATATTCACGGAAATTTGAGTTAAAAACTTTCATATTTATTAAGAAGCAATTATTTTTATTAGTACAATTCACAATTTATTATATCTCCAATAAATTTAAAGGGATACAAGTTTAATGTTCCAAACTCTTTTTTTTATTATGTTTTTGAAATTCTGGACCGGTAGGATATTTGTTTATCTCCATCCTCCTACCTGCATGTTATTTATCCAAACTTCCTTTTTTCATTATTGGTTGATAAGTCAAAACTCTTATATCTAATTATTTTTATAAATATATAGTTTTTTCTAAATAAGACATAAAATTAAAAAGAAATCCTATGATTTAAAATTTCTAAAATCCTTATGTTATATGAGGAATTTTTTTTTGTCTCTTAAATTAAAGTAGAAAAAAAAAAAAGAAACTGTAATCAAACTTTTTTGGCATTTATGAGAACCCTTTCAATCACATATTAGTTGATTCAAAAGGTTCTGAGCAAAAATGTGTGTGTATATATATATAATCAGAAATACATATTGAAAGAAAAAAAGAAAAAATGTGGTGATTGGAGTTATTATGATGATGATGAATTTAATTTTGTTTAGATTTCTATTCATTATAGTACATGAATCTACTTTTTCTAATTGTGTATCATATGCAAACGCATGCATGATATCAAAATTTCAGAGAAAAAAAGTTATACTCCACTCTCCTTATATATTCCATCAATTTCCTTAAATATTTCTTAATCATTTGATGCCATACGGTAGCTTAAAAGTCATCAAGAAAAGAAGTGCCGAGCGATACCTTACCTAACTATATCTAATAATACTCAAATCAAATTCTCTCAAACCAATTTCTCAAAAAAAAAAAAAAAAAAAGCTCTCAAACCAAAAGTTTGGTTTATACTTTTTTTTTGGATAATAAGTTTGGTGGGAAAAGGTTCGGTTTAGCACCTGATGTATGGTGTGAGACTCAGTTAAATTCTTGACTTATTTTTTGGCTAAAAATACATCTAATTTATTTAATTTGGTTCCTTCTAAAAGGTTCGACATCTATAAAAATTATAAACTAGCCCTTGAATTTTTTTTATCAAAATATTTCATGTTTTAAATTTCAATAGACAAAATTAATTTTAATTTTTTATTAATAGTATAATTATAAGGAAATTATTTTATTTCATTATCAATCTCTCTTAAATAAACTATTAGCATAATCTAAATTAAATCAAAAATAAAAATGTAAATCAAAGTGAAACAAATTTTTATTTTTATATATATATATTAAAAATATAACATTGGCAAATAGGATAGAGAGGATGAGGAAAGAGGAGTGTTTGTTCTCTAAATATTTAATTTTTTATATATTAAAAAAATAAAATATAAAAATACAAATTTATATCTTTTAACTGAACGAACACTTAGAAATTTCAATATCAAGCATTTTATCAAAAGTATATCGTTAGCAAATAAGAGCAAAAACTCCAAATGTTATATTATTTACATACTTATTTTGATTTAACTAATTTAAAATGAAGCATTCAAACACACATACATATACATTTCAATTTAAATTTTTATTTTTAAATTTAATTATTTTATATTACACTTATAATTTAATTTAGAAAGATTGATAATTAAGTATAATTTTTTTCTTAAAAATTATATTATTAGTAAAAAATTAAGGACAATTTTAGCTATTAAAATTAAAAACTTGAAACATTTTGATACAAAAACAATTTTAGGGACTAGTTTATAATTTTTCTAGATGTCAAATCTCTTAGAAGGGGCTAAATGACCGAATTAAATAATGTTAGGTGTGTTTTTATCCAAAAAAAAAATAGATCGAAAGTTTAATTGAGCCTCGCACCAGACATTAGGGGCTAAATTGACCCTTTTCCCTAAGTTTGGTTTATACTTACTTAAATGAATTTTAAAATAAATTTAATAATTATAATAAATACATTAATATATTTTATACGTATTTTTAACATTTGATAGTTATAAGGGTTTCAATTATTTCAAATCAAGTTAGATTGTCTTTATAAGAGCATACAATTTTTGAGCGTCCATTTTCAATATACTAAATTTAAATTTGAAATCTTATTTAGAAGACTTTAAACTTTTTATCATTTAAACCAATAAATATTAATAAAATTAATATTTGTAATAATATCATTTGAAAAAACTCATCAATAAATTTTTAATTAAATAGATAAATGATTTTATTATCATATATTAAAAATTGTGGTCAATGCATGAAAAAAATAATTGTTGCTTAGTTTACCATTAAAATAGAAAAATGAAATGAGTAATTTAAAGATATTAGATTAATAAGGGAGTGGTTTAATAGTCACTATTTTTTAAAGTATTATAAAATATAAATTTCTAATTATATTACTATTAATTTATAAAATTAATTTTTACTTAATTTAAAAAGAAATAATTACTCTATCTAATTTAAAAAAAATTACTCTCTATCCATCAATATTAAATATCATTTCATTTCTCTATTAATTAAATATATAAAATAATTTAATGTTTTGATTGTACCTATCTTGGTAGTATGTATGCATATTATCGTAACTACAAATTGTCCAAAACTTTTTAGAGAATTGGCAACTTCAATACTTTTCATAGATGCCTAATTCATTTATTTAATTGTTGTTTCTGTCATTATTATGATTATAAATTTTTTTTGATGCACTAATTTGAATGAATTTATGATTGGGCATTGAGAGGAAAGTTGGAGAGGGATAAAGAGGAATAATTTAGAGTCGGTTGAAGGATGAGCCTAATGATTAGAAAGGCAATTATTTGTTGATTAATGTATAAAATATATGTAATATGTATCACTCTCAATTCATTATTTTATACTTAGTGTCCTTTCACATTTTTGTTGTTTTTTTTTTCTTTAAAATCTATCAAAAGATTTATGTGGGTATAGCTAGAATTCCTATAATACATATAAATATACTTTATAATATGTTAATTATTAATAATATTTAACATAAAAAAATGTTGTGAAGATGCATGGTGGCTATGAAGCTTGGCTCTACTAATATAGTAATATTCCTTCCATATGTTTTGAGTAATGAGTCTTGAAGTAGACAATATCAACTTCATATGAGTAATTCAAGCAATAAAATATATAATTTTTTTTTTGATGTAAATTTTAAAATTAATTATTTGATCTAGTTATTTAAAAAAATAATAATAAGAAATTTTTTTTATTAAAATATCAATGAAATATTAATTTTACAGTTATTAAAAAAGAAAAAAGGAATTTTTATAAGAAATTATATTTTTATTTTTTAATAAGGACAAGAAAATCCACCCAATGCAAAAGAGTATATATGATACTTTTGAAACTCAAAGCCTTATTAATTCTGAAATTCTTCTTACAGACTCTAACAGGGCATAGCATTATAGAATTGTTGTCATTTTCTACCTTATTGAATTTTTGTGACAAAGCAATTAGTTCTTTGTTTTCATAATTTTTCGCTCAAACTTACATTCAATTTAAATAATTAAATCCAGTTTTGTGATTAACCTCGATCCATTAGTAAAAAATGAAGAAATTATTTAAGTTTCGTGTAAAAGCTTATAGATCAAATTTTTCATAAATAAAAATTCCAAAATTTGGCTTCATTAGTTGTCTTAATTTGGCCAATTTTTGTTTTAAATAATCTTCATCTCTATCTTCAAACTAAAGAATATCAATCAATCAAATCTTCCTTAAAAAAATTGATCAAATTAATTGGATTGGTACACATTAATAGAATTGTGTTTGACCTATAAATCTTGGTATTTACAATTTTGACATTAACAAGTAAAATTAAAATTAAATAGTTAGATACAATTGGTTTTTTTAATTAATGGTACTTAATAAACATATCAGAAATGTCAAAATTATGGTTTAGCATGTTTAAGGGTGTAAATGAGCCGACCTTGTTCGGACTTGGTTCATTTATAAATGAACAAAATTTATTATGTTATAAGTTGTTCACAAATTGTTCGTGAATTTAAATGAATTTTAAGACGTCTAAAATAATTTTAAAAAATATAAATTATAAATAAAAATTATTCATTAAAAATTTAAAAATACATTATTTACTAAATAAATCATGATATATTTGATAAACATTATAATTTTATTTTAATGATATTTTTAAAATTTTTTTACGTATATCACCACAAAAAATGGAGGATAAACGAAAACCAATTCAGTCGCTAATCCTTCATTAAAAAATTTAGTGATAGATAAAGTCGGTAGTTAAAATTATGGTTTCTAACAGAATTTGTGGCGGAATATATAATCTGTCTTAAACTGTAACAACGGATTGACAAAAGATAAGTTTAACGAAAAAAAAACAATTTGTCATTAGTGTTTAGTCCAGAAATATCTACTGTCCATCATTAATATGCAACGGATTAGTGGCAGATAATTTATTGACAAAGCTTAAATTTTGATTTTTTAATTTTTTTTATAATTATTAGATGATAAATAAAAAAGAAGAATAAATAGAAATATATATATATATATATTTATAATAATCCAAAAATATTACTGTACATCAATTTAAATACATAAAAAGAAATAAAAAATACATGATCGCTAATGTATTATAGAGCTGATAGATTAGTTAGAGGAGGATTGTTATCCGTCGGATCATTTGCCACAGCATCAGCTAATGATGATCCATTGAGGGGAAGGTCGGCCTACATACACCTCATTATCGACCTCCACTCTCACTGCATACGATGCATCTACTCATGCTAAAGCCGCTTGAGCTGAACAGAGACTCACTGACGTGCAGCTTCCATCTCTCTCTGCTCACTCTCACGTTGGTGCTCACGCTAAAGCATCTGATTCCACTCCTCCTCTAGTTGCCGCTAAACTAGATGAAGTACATGATCATCAAATAGTGGGGTAACGGAAGGTGCCGATATGCCAGTGCTGTCCAAGGAGTTGCCGTAGAGCGTAGAAGCATGTGATCCAAGGCCATAGATGCACTACTTCTTCTTGCCACTTACAATCTCAAGATAGAGACTTTTCATGTCTATTATAGGCGGTTGTGACCCATCATTAACATGCTGTGATGTAGCCTTAACAATCTCTATGATTTTATCATATAACCAATTCAAAGAAAAATATATATCAGATTGAAAAAATAATTTGATATTGAAAAAAATAATCGGATATTGAAATTTCAATTAACTTACATTAAGTTTCTATGATCGACTATTAATAAAGGACCCATAATTCTTCGTATGGCTCCTCTTGAAGATCTCGCAAGCTGTGGGCTCTCGCTCTAACTCCTTAATTTAAAAATAAAAAATTCCATATTAGTAACTGATAATGTGAAAGAATGAAATTAACACAAAAAAGTACAAACATTATTAAATGTCTTACCAACGCTCTGACGTGGTCGACTATTCTACGGGAGCCACCAGTATACTTCATGACAGTGGTGTCTGGACCTTCGGTCTTACTTAGATGGTTGGCTTTGACCTTAGCAAACTTCTCTTTTCACTTGGGTGTTTGTCAGTGGGCCTATCACTTATCCCATACATCATGTCTAAAGTTGTCTAGCTTGATCCCCTTCTTTCTCCAACTATATACCATCTTGTTGTATTGAGTTCCACAGAAACTCCACCATAAACGGTAGATACGTCTTTATTTTACTCAGGCCAACAATACACCTTTTGCATAAAGTAAATTATTAATTGAATCAAGATATATTAAATATAATTACATAAAAAATAATAATTACATATATTAGAAATATAAGTTTTTACCTTTAACTCCTTTTAATAGAAGTTCTTGAACGTGATGGCACATCACTCCATATGTACCTAGTCTCATGTTGACTTTAATATATCTTCTGTGTAATGCATGTACTCAGAGAATGACTTTCCAAACTACATCTATTAAGAAAAAAAAACATGTCAATATTATATGAAAACATCAATGAACAAGAATCACATTATACAATTCAAAATTGTGAAGAAATATGGACTTACTTATCACCATGGACATTGATCGGTGTCTGGATAGGAGTGTGACTAGACTCTACTGAGGCTATAGAGACTATCGTTTAGGAGAGATGAGAAGTAGTGAAAGGTGAAGGTTGAGAAGGAGTATGATGAGAAGGAGTAGGCTAAGAAGGCTAAGAGGAGTAACGAGGGAATGATCATTGCCGACGGATGTTTACGATGAATTGGGCTAAGAAGTAGGAGCGGGTGGTGTCTGTGATGGTACAGTGACTGCAATCAGTGATGTCTATGATGGTCTAGTGGCTGATACCAATGAAAATAATAGATGATGTTTGGCCATATCCACACCCAAAAAATACACAAACATCATTAGTATACTTTTATAAGAAATAATTACACTGAAAAAGGCCCTAGAGGGGGTAAATAGGGCAAATTAAGAATTAAAGCAAGATTAAGATTTAATCAAGAACTAGAGAAGGATTTGGGTAGGAAAGCATGAGGAGCTCAAAAACACAAAGATTTAAGGAGTTTGATTCTCAAATGAATCTACATCTCCACCTAATTTATCCCCAAGTTGGGATTTTCAACACCCACACCAATCTTATTAACCAAGATTGAGTTTACAAGAGTTTTAAGGATTAACTATAAACCTTACAACAATAAGAACTTTTATAGGCTAAATTCTAACCCAACAATAACATCAAGTGTTTTTTAGGCTTACACTTGAACCTTATTCATCAGCATTAACTCCATATTTCCCTTTTTCAACCCAAGAAAGAAGATGAAGAAAAGAGCTAACCTAGAACACAACTAACTCTTAAATATAATGAGAATTTTTAGAATTAAAGAATGCTCAAAAGGTTTCTAAGAGAATTAATTTGCTCACCAACTGTGTCTAACTTATAAATGAAGTTCCAGGTCTTCAATATATACTTGAGGAGTGAAATATGGCTATTGCTGTTAGTGATATGCCCTAGGCCAATTTTGTAACGGTCATTTGACTTTGTCATATTTTCATTTTATTAATAAAGAGGCATTTTTATTATTATTGGCTAATTCTAATATTCTCCTTGATTAGTTAATTCTACTAAGATCATCAAGTACGTGACTTGATAGTAAAATTCTTAGGTGATACTTGAATTATAATCTAAAGATCCCTAGTCGATTATTGTTGTAGGAACAACAATGAATAAAGACTAGTATGAGGTTGAATGATGATTAAGTTTTACTAATCATGTATATGAGATATTAAGTCAAACTCGTAGGTACATATTTAGAGAAATGATGTACTGGATTGACCAACTATGAGAATACCACATGGATTATTGTTATAGGTGATTCTCATCACAATAGTATTATTTGAGTCCTCTGACCTGAGATCACCATGGTTTCTTGCATGATAAGTTCTGTATTTTAACACATCCCTACACCATCTTTAACTGAATGGTAAAACAGGTTATGATTGGATATAAAATGTGTTGTGTGAGGGATGTGAGTGGTTAAGATGGAATTTGTCCCTTAGTTATTTTGAGAAGATATCTGTTAGGCCCCTCGATGAGTTAGACCAAAGAGAAATGCATGGTCATGCTAGAATGATAAAGAGTTATCAGTATCAGTCTACTTGGGATCGAGAAACAATACTGTTGAACAATATAAGGATGACATAATTCATGTCTTATGTTCAATCAGGATATCATGTGACAAAAAGACTATAGTACACGCTATGTATTAGGTTATATTGGATTATTGACCTTCATATAACTTGGGTAGTCATAATGTCTTGCTAGAGACTAATTATGACTTGTGGGCTAAAATGAAAATTTTAGGCCCACTGCCAACGTTGCGTGAACGTACAAGGTCGCACACTTAGAATAAGCTTAAAGTAGACTTAGGTTAATTAGCCCAATAATTATCTCTATGGAAGATTAAATAAATAAGTATATATATATATATATATTAGTATTTATTTATTTCCTAATTTATTTAAGGTAAGAGTTATTTAAATAAATAGGAAATGATTCTAATTTGGAATTAGAATCAAAGTGGAAAAGGAAGTCTAATCTTACCAAAACTATTTTGGTAAGAGAAACCCTAAATAGGATGTATATATAAACATCTCATTCTCTGGGGTTTAGGTTAAGTCACTTTTTCTCCTCTTTCTTCCTACACCTCTTTTGTGAAAAGAAAAGACATAGAGAGAATTTGTGTTGTGAGACAACAAAGGTTCTAGCAGACCTACTTTACTTTAGATCACCTTGTTTGTGTGGAAACCGTAGAGGGAGTGACCTTTTGGTGATATCTCAATCTGATAAAAGGAATACAAAAAGCTTGAGGTAGGGTGTCATTGGAGTGAACGCCCTCTCATCCTTCCAATAATCTTGCCATAAGATCATATTGGTGAGTTTTTAGAAACCCTCTCAATCAACCTAGTTCAAATTACATGGATCCGGGTTATGGGTTTTCATGGTTAAAATTTTTATTTTTTGTTGTGTTATGAATCACGAAGCCCAACAATTGGAAGCCATTAATTGCTTCCCCAAGCTCCTCTTACCTTCATTAAATGATTTTTAACTTTTACAATTGAAACGTTGCTCACAGTCATGAGGGCAGGCTTCAGCTCGTGAGGGTTGAAATTTTTTACCATTAGAGGCTTGACTAGCTGTTGGAGCCCTGTCCAGCTACCCCTCACAATCGTGACCCGCTCGTGAGGGTTGATTGTGAGTGGCGTAGACCTCTTAGCTCGCTGTTTGTCTTCTTAGGGTTTGGTTTGTGAATGCCCTCACGACCTTGAGGGCTGCTCGTGAGGATTAGTCTGCCTTCTTAAAAATTAACTTTTCTTGATGCTTTTTGCACATATTTGACTTAGATACCTATATAGTCTTTTATTCTTCATGACATATCATATAAGAGCTCTTAAAGAGTATTTAACACTTCTTCAAATTTGAAGGATTATGTTGATTTTGAGGTAAAAGAATCTATCTCCTAATACACACTTAAAAGAAGATATTAGTGCTTCAAATTGCTTGTCAAAGCCAAAATTAAGGGATTGATCATGCAAATGGTCAACATACACAATATCACTCAAACTTATCATGATTCTCGTGTAGATATTTCCTACCAAAATTTATTATCAATGTTTGTGTGTTTGAACTAATTGAGTGAGCCAAAATTGCATCCAAAGTCACCATTTTCCAAAATATGAAACAATCTCGATGTGCATAACCTCATGAAAATTTAATAATATTAACTCAACTAACAAAATTCTCTAAATATATTCACAAAATTAATAAATTAAGTCAAGTCACCAAATTCAAAAAATAAACTAAATTCATAACATTTTATAAAGCATCTTAGCAAAAGGCATCAGATGATGCTCTAAGACATCCCAACTAGGCTGACATCTCCATAACATATACATCACACTCCAAAGCTAAGAAATATATTAAGTTAAAAAATAAAATACAAGAGTAGCTAATACAACCCCAAGGGCAAAAAAAAAGCAAGATAATGCTTTGTTTGACCAAAAAACATATCCTATATAAAATGAAACAAAGCCTCTAATGAAATCTATATGTATGAAAACCCATTGCATCATGGCGCATCAGATCATCATAAGTAATAGGATAAGATGGCCACCAAGTTTGACAACATAAAGAAATAGAAATATCTGCCAACTTGTCAGCCACTAAGTTCCCTTCTTAAAAAATATGACTGATATGATATTGGATGGTTCGAAGGGAGAGTAGAGTCTTATACCATTGTTTGCGCAAGGACCATGGAACCTCAATGGATTTTATTTGAACCATATGTACCACAGTAGATGAGTCACTCTCTATCCATATGGGATGTAAATTAAATCAAATTGTAAAATGTACTGCCAGCATGACAGCATGCAATTTTGCTTCAATGGCAAACTTGGAACCGAGAGGAGCAGCGAAGGAGCCCAAAGACACACCATTAAACAACCAAAAAATGCCACCAGCACCTACAAGACCTGGACAGTCCTTGGCAACACCGTCTGTATTAACCTTGTATCAACCATGCATAGAAGGGATCCATTTGACTGCTAGAAGCAAAGGAACATACTTAGGAATGCCAACCACTCGAGGGAGATGAAGGATCAGCAAATATGTTTATGAATTATTTATGTGGCCAACTTTAAAAACATCTACCTCCTTAATACATTTACATAGAGCCCGAACTGATGTGTTAATAGGCAAAAAAAGAAATAAGGTTCAATTTAGCCCTTGAACTTTTTGAAAAGTTCAATATGGCCCAAAAGGACATTTTACTCTCAATTTAGCCCAAAACTTGCACTTAATATGTCATTTAAATCCATTTTCTAACAAATAATGGAACGTGTAATACACATCCATTCAAAGGTGCGTTCAAGTTAAAAAAAAATTAAATTATCAGTATAATCACAGCCTAAACTGCCTCTCCGGTAACCCCTAAAACTGCCTAAAAATCTCACTCTGCCTTAATTCCTTAATTGCATCTATAGCTCAATCTTCTTCCTTCTCAATCTCTTTCCCTTGAATCACTTCTCTTTTTCCTCCCTTTCTCTTATTCTCTATTTCACCTTCTTTCTTTCACCGTTTCATTTCCTTTGCTTCTTCAGATTTGGACCCTCGTTTGGACCCTTCCTTTCTCTCCTTCTCCACCTTCTGCTGTTGTTTCATTTCCTTCTCCATCTATCATTGCTTCTTCTCACACTTCTCAATTTTTCTTTGCTGCAAGTTATATCTCTCCTTTCTCTTCAATAAAATCATCAAAAACTTATCTTGTCTCTGATTTACGTGATAATTATACCCTCTCTTCAATAATGACGATGTCATTTCTCCAGGCCTTTAGTTCTTATGATATCTTTAATGGTTATTGGTTTCTTGATGATGATTTTAATTTTTTTGGTTGATTTTTTTAGAAAAAAACTTGGGTTTTGCAGGTTTGAGGGGAGGTGCTGGTGGAGGTGGTGGAATTGGTGGTTGTATTGGTAGAGGTTGTTATTCATGGTTTCTTAGTCGCGTCTTGCCCAAATTCTAGCGCAGAATGCTACTTCTTAGCTGCATCAATTCAGGATTTCAGCAACAAATTCCCCTATGAAGTTTTGGTCCTAATATTGTTTCTTGGTCTCCACTTATGGTAGGAATCTATAAGATAAACTTTGGTGCCTCCTACTCTAGCTGGATTTGGTATTACGATTCGGTACTCCGAGGGAAAGTTCTTGCCTTGATTCTTATTCTTGCCATAGCTGTCTTCATAGTTACTATTACATTGACCTTCTTTGCTGTTAGAGACTAAATGAGAAAGTGGCAGATATGTAAGCTAGAAACATGGAAGTTGACATAATATCATAGGGTGGATTTGACACAAGCAAACATTTTGGCAAAATTGATAGAAATAATTTGATTGCAAGTGGAAGATCAGGAAAAGTATACCGGATCGCTATAAATAGTGTAGGAGATTATATTACTATTAAAAGGATTAGGAAAAACAAAACATTTGATGAGAATTATGAAAAGGATTTTCTTGCTGAGGTTCAAATCCTGAGTACGATTAGACACTTAAATATAGTGAAGTTATTGTGTTGTATTTCAAGAGAGGACTCAAAGCTTCTTGTTTATGAATATATGGAGAATAAAAGCCTTGATAGGTGGTTGTATGGGAAGAAAAGAGGATCAATAGCAACAACATGACTAGACACAATCCGTGATTTAGTCTTGGATTGGCCTAAAAGGATGCAGATTGCTATTAAAGCTGCTAAAGGGCTATGTTATATACACCATGACTGCTCTCCACCTATCATTCATCGAGACAGCAAGTCTAGTAATATCTTGTTAGATTCTAAATTCCAAGCAAGAATAGCAGATTTTAGACTAGCAAAAATATTGGCTAAGGAAGGAATAGCTCATACAATGTCTGCTGTAGCAGGCTCTTTCGGCTCTATAGCCCTAGGTGAGATCACTGCCACTTTCAAAATGCTTTACAGATTAAAATTAATAGAAGAAGAAAATACAGTCTTAATTTGACATGTTTGTTTTGCTTACATTACAGAGTATGCTTATACTGTAAAAGTAAATGAGAAGATTAACGTTTATAGCTTTGGAGTTGTTCCCCTTACGCATAAAGAGGCCAACAACAGTGATGAGAATTCTAGCCTTGCAGAATGGGCATGGAGGTAAAAAGCAGAGGGAAAGCCCGTAATTGATTGTTTCTAGTTCCCAAGAATAACAGAGTGAAGACAGGAAGTGAGTTCGATGTTACTTCTTTACTCACCAGTGCTACTTATTTTTCTAGTTACAAACACAGCAGGAGTGTAGTATCAGATTACGAGTACAATGGTAGTTTTTTTTTTAGGGAGAGTACAATGGCAGCTTAGATTACACTTCAATATTATTTAACTATTTTTTAATTTCTTTTTAGTGTTTAATCAGGAGAGTGCATTACACTCTCTTTTATTTTTTAAAAAAATGGGTTTAAATGACACATTAATTGCAAGTTTTAGGCTAAATTGAGAACGAAAGGTCATTTTGGATGAAATTGAACTTTCTCAAAAAGTTCGAGGGCCAAATTGAACCTTATTCCACAAAAAAAGGCCTCTAAAAATAACCTAATTATGGGCATGCCATAACAGCAAAAGGAAAAAGCTACACCTACCCGTCAAAGAGTTGCAAGTTGGCTGGAAGAAGAAACAGCAGCAGCAAACTTATATAAATCAATAGGGGCAACAGAAATAGAAAAACAGACTTGAAAAAGGTCCTATAAAGCTCTCCAAAGAGCAACGATATAAAGACAAGAACCCAAGACATGAGCAATAGTCTCAGAAGCATTCAAACACAAATCGCAGCATGAAGCAAAGCCAAAACCTTTATGATGAAGCATGTCATCCGAAGGTAGAGCAAGATGAAATACTCGCCAACATAAAAAAGAGCAACTTGGAGGGAGATAATGCCTCCATAAACCATGTCCCCAAGCCACTTGAGGACTGGAAGATCGATGAAAATCATAAGCCCATTTGTTGGCAAAGGTACCATTTTAAGTAAAACGCCAAACAAATTGATCAAGACGAGTAGCTGAAAAAATAACCTAATGAAGGTCATTCACAATTTTTGAAAAGGTAGCTGAAAAGTCTGATGAGAGGTTCCAGTCACCATCCTAATAAAAGTCATTGATCGAAGCTACCAAATGCTTATGAACGGATACAAGTATACCAATCTTTTCAGTATTAGAATAATCCATAAAATTAGAGGTCCAAAAATTAAGATTGGAATCAGTACAAGGTAACCACTGAGATGTATCTTGAATGTCACTATAAACACCTTTAAGAGAAGGCTAAATCGAAGAGCAAATAAAAGAAGCTCTCGGAGTAACGAACTTAAGAAATCTTAAGCGAAGGAAACTAAAAACAAAATTAGAATTGTAACTAAGTTTCTAAGCTACCCAAGACAGAAGAGTTTTATTAAGGAAAAAAAGTCATTTTAAACTAATACCACCTTTATCAAAAGAAGAACAACACTTATCCCAACTCACAGAAACTAATTTCTTACAGTGAATCGATTCAGTCCATAAAAAATTCCTAATAGCCTTTTTTTATAGACTTAAGAAGTGAGTTTGGCCACTTATAAATCATAAAGCTATACAGAAGGGAACCATAAATGAAGGATTTGATTAAAGTTCGATGGCCAGACATGGAGAGAGAGTGGCTTTCCAAGAATCCAGCTTAGCAATAACCCGATCCACAATGGGCTTTAGCCAATGACTTTTTGAAGCACCTACAAACATTGAAATGCCTAAGTAAGTAAAAGGAAAACTTCTTGCATGCATTCCAGCTTTAGAATGAAGAGCATTGGCCTAACTTAAATTGACACCACTACTCAAAAATATTTCAGATTTATCCCAGTTAACTCTTTGGCCAGATAACAAACCATGCTCCTAAAAGACCTTAGAAATCAAATCAATATTGGACTGAGAAGCTTTGCAGAAGATCATAATATTATCAGCATAAAGTAAATGCGATAGGCAAATAACATTACCTCTACTAAGTATAGGAGATAAAAAACCCAAATGGGATGAAGGAAGAAAGCTTTCGGCTTAAATACTCTTCAGCAAGGCAAAAAAGTAAAAGGGAGAGCGGGTCACCCTGACAGACTCCATGAGAGACTGAAAAATAACTAAATTTAGTACCATTTAAAAGAACAAACAATCTAGTTGAATAAAAATTTGTCCAAATCCAATCACAAAACTTTGGAAAGAAACTAAAATTAAGCATAACTGCCTGAATGAAATCCCATTCCATTGAATCAACAAATTTCTTAATGTCAATCTTTAGAGCCATGTTACCATCCCAATAGTTGCCATTTATAATATTGAATCATTTAGAAGTAGCCATAATACAATCTTCAATATGCTTGCCTCTGACAAAATTGAACTGGTTTTCTGAAATAATGCGAGAAGTAATATTGGCAAGGTGATATGCCAATATTTTATTAATAATTTTAAAAATAAAATTACTCAAAATAATAGGACAAAAATTATCAATAGAGTTTGCTCCAGCCATTTTAGGAATGAGAACCATCATATTAGAATTAACACTAGAATCTAGAGACCTAAGACAAAAAACTATGAATAGTAGTGTAGAGTTTTGAACCAACTATATCCCAATAAGAATAAAAAAAATGACCTTTGAATCCATTTGGGCCAGGAGCACTGTTAAGGTCCAAATCAAAAATAGTAGAACAAATTAACTCATTTGAAGGCATCATTGTCAAGACAAGGTTATCTGCATCAGAAACTAACAAAGGGATGACCTCCTTAAAGCTATACAAATCCCTAGGATAATGATTAGAAGTAAAAAGAGAAGAATAAAACTGGGCTATATGCTCATTAATAACCGAAGTATCAATCTCTAAAACACCATCAATTAACATAGAGGAACCAAAAGCTTGAGTTCATTGTCGAGCAAGTAGGCTATAATAGAATTTAGAATTTCTATCTCCATCCCTAAGCCAACAAATACGACTCTTGTCTTTTAACAAAGCTTTTTGCCTGGCAAGCTGCAAAGAAAGATTATTATTAGTAGCAAGCTCTCTACTGTACTGATCCTTTGAAAAACCATGAGTCTCAATCTCTTGCCAGATATTGAGAATGGATTGTTTAACCTGAGAGACGAGATGATCCACATTACCAAACACATGTTTATTCTAATGACTCAGAAAAGCTCTCAAAAGCTTAAACTTATGCATCAAAGAATACATAGGATGCCCTGAAATAGGAATAGAACACCAAAAATCTTTAACTGTAATGAAAAATTTTCACGTTTAGCCCATATTGACAGAAATCAAAAAAGCTTAGGCACTGAATAAAGTTGATGGCAACACAGGTAAAGAGGATTATGATATAAATAATGGCGCGCAAGAGCATGACACTGTATAGATCTCTAATTATGAAAAGTTATTTCAGAGCAAAATGCCCGATTAAGATGGATATCCACCCTATAAGCACCCTGCCTTTTATTAGACCAAGTATAAAGAGGACCTTTAGTTTTTAGACAAGTTAAAGAACATCTGGCCATAACAGAAATAAAATCTTGGCAAGATCGGGAATTAGGAGGATGACCCAATTTTTCATGAGCACCAAAAAATGCATTAAAATCACCCAGAGTAAACTAGTTGGAAGAAATTAAATAAAAAATATACTCCAATTCACCCCAAAGATGACGTTGGATGAAGGATAAAACATTAGCATACACATAAGTAATAAATTAAGGCTAATCACTTACAAGATATTAAACCGTTATATGTTGATATGAGCTAGAAAAAATAGTTATGTTCCCTACACACAACTCATTAGAAATAAGAACCCACATATTTGGGATGTCCGTTAAAGTAGCAGTAATAAAAGACAAATTAAGTGAACGCTAAAAGCTACTACAAATAGAATCAAAAGCCACCTTAGGCTCAGCCAAACAGACAAAAGTAGGACAAAGAGAACGACAGTAATTGAAAAGAACACACTGAGTAGCAAGGTTGCCTAACCCTCTACAATTCTAGAAAAAAACATTCATTGGGATGATTGAGAAATTGACCATATTTGAGGTCTATTACTAGTTGGCACAAGAGCTACCTTTAGTTTGCCCTTTTACTTTTTATTTGTTGTGGCCACTTGCTAGATCTCCTCTTTATCAGCAAGATTAGCCCATGTTATCATGAAACAACCTCCATCTCATTTTGTGTGAGTTCCTGGTTTTCTAAAAGTTTATTGTTTGAAGTTGAAATAAAATCATCTTCTATTGGAGCATCCAACCGAGAATTATTTCCTCGAGAATTAGCGCTATTATCATTTGCTACTACAATAGTATTATGAGGATCAAAAACTATAGGAGCAAGTATTTATTGAACTGGTGCAGTAGGAACAGGTGCAGCATCTAGTATTTTAGCAAGAGAATTATTAGTATGGGTACTGACATTCCGTTTAGGATGCCATTCTGTCCGGACTCTAGAGCGGCCTCTTGACACCTCCCATTTTTTTGAAGAGTTTTTTGGAATATTGTGTTTCTGGGCAATGTGACAGGATGTCATGCCATGACCAATTGAATTGCAAGTACGACAAAAAGTGGGGGAATTCGCATATACAATGTCAATGTCAAACAAAATTCCATTACAGTCAATCATGAGAAGGTATTGTAATGAAGAAGCGAGATCAACATCAACTAACACGTGAGCAAAGTGCCTAAAATTCCCTTCAATGGTAGCTTTATAAATTCTGATCAAAGTTCTAATATTCCTGGCAATATCAACTAAGATTTGGGGATCCCAGAATTCCCATGGCAAACGATAGAAATGAGTCCATAGCTGAGTTGACGTTAATTTTTCCTTATATGGATCAAAACCATGTGTCCATTATTATATATGAATAATACCCAGCTTAAGCGAGATTGAACCACAGTTCCGAACAATATCTTTGGATTGGGCAGAATAAAGGAGTACATGGTAAAAACCTTAACCTAAAGAAATTAAGCAACAATCATCTGTTAAATTTCAGATAGTTGATAACTTCTCTTTCAGCTTGGATAGTGTCCATGGAGATTCGCCGTTGCTCAACACTATTCTAGCAATCAGAGAGTGTTAACAAAGAGTAATTCATTTATGATAAACATTGTTATTAACCTTGATAACCTGAAAGGCACCCTGTTTAGGAATAGATGGGATTGGAGGAGGGACAAATGAGGCTGCCACAACAACTAATGCGAAAGTCTCTTTTTGACAAGTATTGGAAGTATGCACATCAGGAATCTGTGTGAAAGTGCCAGGCTTAAGGAAGCCATTGGGAGAGAACATGGTAGAATGAGCTACGTAATCATCACCATGTATACGATCACATACTCGATTAGTCTTAGGCGGAAGGATAATCTCTGGCGATATAGTAACGAGAACCCTAGTTCCAAAACCTTTTTCTTTTCAAATTCACAAAATTAACTAAACTAACTATTTCTCTAAATATATACATCACAATATATATATAGATTCAAAAAATTCACTAAATTCACTAAACTAACTATTTCTCTAAATATATACCTCACATATTTATCTAAATTCACAATATAAACTTAATTAACTAAATCATTTTAACAAAATTATTTATCACAAATAACTAAATTATTTCAAATTGTAATCTACAAATATACAAAATTAACTAAACTATTTATATTCTCATTCACAAAATTCACTCATTAACTATATTAACTAAATTAAAAAATTAAAGTTATTTATGAAATTAACTAATTAAGTTACCTGCATGAACTACATTCATTAAGTTAAACTAAATAAACTAACTACATTCTCTAAATACGTTCTCAAATTATAAATACAAATTCACTAAATTCAAAAAATTAATTAAAGTAATTAATTTTTTAAATATATTCCCAAATTAAGTTAAAAATTCACAATATTAACTTAATTAATTAACTAAAATAACTAAATTCTCTAAAAACATTCTCAAATTATTTTATCTAAATTCAAAAAAATTACAAATCTAAATTAACAAATAATTACCTAATTATTCTGGAAATTATGAAAATATTCAAGAAATAAACAAATTATATATACACACACACTCTTTCATTTCCTATTTAATTCCTAATCTCTTCATAAAATCTTGATTAGCGCATCCCCCCCCCCCCCCCCCCCCCCCCCAACAGGGCCTTTTTCATATGAAAGAAAATTTTTAAGACAAAAAATAAAGAAAAATACGAGAATCAAATTAAAGATTTCGGTTCCTCAATTAAACATACATCTTCACCTAACTTATTTCAAGTTAGAATTTTCAATTTCCCATTCCAATCTTATTCACAAGATTGAGTATATAAGAGTTTTAAAACTCAACTCTAACCTTACAACAATGAAGCTTTTCTAGACTTAACTCTAACCAAAAAACCAAAATTTCAAGTATTTCAATGGACACTACTTTAATAAATTTCTCTAACTTTGGTTCTTCACTTCCCTTTTCTTACCCAATAAAGAGATGAAGAAGATCTAAAGCTAGCACACAACCCACACTCACAAATTTGATGGTATAACAACAGAGCTTTGAATTAACAATAAATTTCTAAGAGAAAATTGTTCAACCAACTATCTAACTACTTAAATGAGCTTCTAAATAATGCTTTCATAGTTGGAGACCAAAATTTAGTTGTTGGAGTACATTAACTTCGTCTCCAACTTTCACCATGCTCATTTAATGAACATTTTGCTTTTTGTAGGAATTTTGCTCCTCACAATCGTGACTGTAAATAAAACTAGTCATTGAGACTCTAAATTGATTGCTGAACACTTGATAGTTGGATTGTGACTATCATCACGATCATGACCTAGGATCGTGAGGGTCACTATCTTTAATCTTGGCTTAACTTCCATCTTGATCAGGTTCGTGACTTGACTCGTAATTGCTTGATCACGATTATAATCATGCCTCTTATAATTGTGACTAAAATTGTGAGGGTTACTACCTAATTTGTGAGATAGACTTCAAAGGACTCTTGATCGTGATCATCATCATCATGATCTATGTCTTTTTTCTTTACTTAAGCATTTTGAAGGATTTTGATCACTAGGATGCTCACGATTGTGACATGGCTCGTAAGCATCACTTTCTTATTCAATATCTTAATTTTTAAGCCTTGAATGAGCTTTATTTTGAACCAATCTTAAACATACTTAAATCACACACATTAATGACTTAAAATTGAGTTTGTTAAAGTTAAAATAAGAGTGATTAAGACTTGATCATGCAAATGGTCAACAATATATATACACACACACACACACACACACATATATAATTGATCGGTGATAGAAGAAGACTGAGGGTGGTGGTGATGGTGGTTTCATCCACTTTGTAGCTGGAAAAAGGTGTTGTAGTAGTGGAGACTCTGGTGGCATAGGTCTTTGTTAGGAGGTGGTGGCTATATGGTGGTAAAGGTCGAGGTAGAGAACAACCCTAAAAATTGTTTTAATGTCTTCCCTGTTTCAGTTGAGCTGAAAGAGGAAGGGAATTGTTTAAACCCTAAAATTCAGTGGTTGATATATCTATTGCTGAATTTTAGAATTTTTCCACCAATAACTCATTTACGACGGATTAAAAAAGTTGTCCTTATTTAAACGACGGCTTGTAATCCATCGTTAATTAACGATGGATAAGCCATCGTTAATTGGTGATTAACACAGTGGCGCCAAATATCCGCCAAAATTTCATGATGGTTTTATTTATTCATCATTAAATCCGTCTCTAAGTACTTTGTATTTTTCAGTATCCATTACCCATCGCTAATCCATCATTAGCGATGTAAATAATTCGTTGCTAATATCTATTCTTATTATGTCTATTTTTAGTAGTGTATTATGAAAAAAAATTATATTAATGTATAAAAATTACAAATTAGCTTGTGAGCTTCAACTCAATATTTTTACAAGTTTCACAAGCCAAATTTTACATAGTTTGAACTTGACTCATTTACTAAACGAGTTTCAATGCACAGGAGCTCGAACAAATTTTTATAGAGTCGAACTCCAAATAGCTCATAAAGAATTCACTTCATTTACAACCCTAAACACGCCTTTACAAAATTGCTATGGTTTTATAAAGAATGTTCTATCCTTAATCCAATTTTATATTTGTTTATAATTGAAAGTTAAATTAAACAAAAGATGGATCAAGCCTCCAAGAACACTACGAAAATTTTGAGCATGTATACATTTTCCATGAATCTAATTAAACATAACAACACTTCTTCTCTTTCTTCTTCTCCTCTCTCCTCTCTTTCCTCCTCATTCTGTTCATTAATTTTCTTTACTAATTTTTGGCACAAAATTACTAAATTTTTTTATATATATAATACATAAATATTAATGAATATTTTCATAGTTTTATGGTTAAATTTTGTAATAATTTTTTTCCATTTTTAGTACTTTGATCAATCCACTAAAGCAATTAAAATAGTAGATCAAGTTAATATTGAGTTAAAAATCTGAAAAATACAACCAAATTATACTTTGGTTTGACTCTTTTAATACATCTGAAAAATAATTATTTTTACTTTTATTAAAAAGAATTTATATACTATATGCTGTTTTATTTTTTAGGTATAGTTATTCTATCTTAAAATAGAATATTTCAATGTACTCTTTGTGCTCTTTTATGTCTTTTCCAATGATGAATAATAAGATTTCATCTATGTTGAAAAAAGTAAATTAAACATATATTTCTTAAGATAATCATTTTAATCTTTGGTAAGTAAATTGCATCCTAATTTCATCTAATAAAAATTACGAAAGTTAAATTCAATACCAGTCCATGGTCCCAACTTCACATCAAAAGCATATGAAAATTAAATAATTATATTTGGCATTAAAGTCAAAAAAGTTTGATGTGGATCGATAAACGTCCTAAAACGGTATTGTATTGACCATAAATTATATGTATGCAGGTGATATGGTCAAGATTTATAAAATCACACACAAAGAAAAGGGATAATTAATTATTTTATTGAAGTTTAATAACTTCACTTTGTGATATAATTATTATGAAACTTGAAATTTTGGTGTCCCTATTTCTTAGTAGGCTTAGAAAAGTTTCTCCTTAGCTAATAATTCTCAATTTTTTAAATTGATAAATGAGAAAAAAAAAACCTATCATGGGTTGAATTAACTTTACAAGATGTTGGTTTGTCATTTATTTTAAGAACTTTTTGTATTAAAATAATTACCCTAGTTTAATATGGAATTAATTTTTCATTTAGTACTTGAAAACTAAAGAAAAAAATAGATCATAAGAGTTCATTTTTATACGATATAGACATTCACTGCGTTTTTTTTAAATGCCTACGCCACATAATTTTAAAAAGATTAAAAAAAACTCATTAACGATATAGACAGATATAAAAATCTAAAATAGAATAACTCTTAAAAAATTTTACCTGTACTGAATATATTATATCCAATAACTAAATCGTCATTTGTTTGGTCAATGTTAAAGTCGGCAAATTTGAGACGGACAACCATGGTCAAATATACATATATTATTTTTTTGTTAAATTTTATTTATTTAACCGTTATATACAATAATTAGATGTTGGCAAAAATTCGTTAGGATTGAAAAAGCTCCATAAAAAACACACCAATTGGTGGGCCTCTATTTACAACCATATATCAAAGGCCTTTTGTGTTCAACAAAGATGGGCCATGTATTAGCCCATTATGGTCTCTAACTGCAACTGGTCTTGAACACATGGGTCGAGCAGATTCGGATCCGATTGGATTCGAGTAATAATGGATATGGGATTATCTCTGGTTCCATTTTTCTTCTTGGATTGATTCGGTTGGATTCAAATTACCCATCAAATTCTTATGAAAATCGAAAAAAAAAAAAAATTAAGATTGCACTGGATTTATCCATTTCAAATCAAATTGCGATATCTTCCCACCCGTTGAACCTTGAGCTCGTAGCAGTTTGGGTCATTCAGGTCATCTCAAAATTTAGAAGAGGGTCGGCTTGGATGGGCTCGGGTCGGGTCAAAAAGTGGCAACGTACATGACCGTAAACACCGAACTGGTCGTAACCGTAATTACCCGAACCCCCTGCAGAAGAGTGCAGTTAGTAGACATCTGAAGAAACGAACTAAACGAAAATTAGAATCAGTGACAGTTTTTGATCCCTCAATGAACAGAACAGATGTAAGAGATTCATTCCTTATATCACTCTGTTTTTTTATTGTTTTAACGTTTTTTTGTTCATAATTTATTTTTATTTTCTTATGTTATCTGTTTGTTTTAGTTGCTATATTTCTGTTCTTTTGTTTTGATTCATTCTTGAATTTTGTTTGCCGTTTGACATTCTTGAGCTGTATTTTTTTGTGGGTTTGGGTTATTTTATTAATTAGTCTTTTATTGATCAGGAACATGTTGAATTTGTAATCTTAGAGTGTTAAAAAAAAATGAGGTTTGTTACTGAAGTTTTTTTGGAATTTTTTTGTATTTTTCTTCGACTACTTGTAGTGCATTGAATTTTATGTTCTAAATTAAATAGACATATGTTATTAGTAGGGCTGTAAACAAGCCGAGTTGCTTGCGAGCAGCTTGGTGTTCTCGAGAATAGCTCGTAAACACTAAGTGACATAGCGAGCTTGACTCGATTATAAACAAACCAAGCCCGAACTAGTCAAAGCTCGACTCAGTTACACCCCTAGTTATTAGCTCATTTTAGACTTAGCCTTGCATTGAGGAAAAAACATAGTCTTCTGGACTAAATTGTGCCAGCAGCTTAGATGTTATGCCATTATGGCGATCTTGAGAAATGTTCCGCGTAAATTTTGTTTTTTGAGCTGTGATGATATTGACTGTGAGATTGATATTCATGGGGGATTTGATTTTCTGGTATTAGAATTGTGATATATTTGTTTCAACTTATATGGATGAACCTCTGCGGCTGTGTAGTATAGCCGACAACCTTGCTAGGTGTGTCGATATAATTTTGTAACTAGACATAGTCAAAGAGCATTTGTATCAGGAGCATGAAGTGCTAGATAGAGAAGTAATGAATAAACATGAAATGTTAAAGTTTATCTTGGATTTCACAACATCAAATTTTTAAGATATGTTGTTGGTTTCTACTTCTACGAATATTAACAGTATCTTTTAATGTGCAGGCGGAACTCGTGGGAAGGATGTGAATTTTTAAATTGATGTGTTAAGTTGGGAATAGATCATGGCTGGGTTAGAGGAATTAAGAAAGAAGCTCGCACCATTATTTGATGCTGAGAAAGGCTTCTCCTCTGGGTCTTCCCTTGATCCTAGTGATTCTTATATGGTAAGTTCCCAATGTAAATGGAAACTAGGTAGAAAGTTTGAAGGTATTTTACTAACGTAGTATTTGGTTCGTGAAGTTCTCAGATGGTGGGACTGTTAACTTATTAAGCAGATCCTATGGAGTTTATAACATAAATGAGCTGGGATTACAAAAATGCACTCCTTCACCTGTAGATGAAACGGACCACAGTGAGAAAACTTATCGATGTGCCTCCCATGAGATGAGAATTTTTGGGGCAATAGGCAGTGGTGCTAGCAGTATTGTTCAGAGAGCTATTCACATTCCTACTCATAGAATTCTTGCCCTGAAGAAAATTAATATTTTTGAAAAGGTATGCATCTCTCACTGTCACTTCTTGTACTTGTTTTCTGTAAATGTCTTGATGTGAGGAGTTGATTTATGCTTTAGTTTTTTCAGTGATTGGTTGATGCACTTTGTATTCCTCTTCATTTGCTACCAAATGCTGTTGTTATATAAGTAATGATGACAAGTGACTCTTCATTCGGTCTATTGTAATCAAAGTGCTCTCTAGTACCACTATTTAGTATTTACTTCTACAAATGCTCATATGCTTGTGCACTTCTTGTTTTCCATAAAGAGTGGATTGTAGATATTTCACCCCAATGAACTAAGCATCAATTTCTATGATCTATCTTCAATAATTATAGTACCAATTTATAATCTTAGCCTGCATGCCCAGTACTTTCACTTGAATGGTATGCGGTGGCGCTGATAACATAATTTGCTTGTAGAAGTATCACAAGTTACCATTTATTTTCTGACCGACATGCTTGCTTGTTATTGTTTTTTCATTATTAGGAGAAAAGGCAACAGCTTCTTACTGAGATAAGGACACTCTGTGAGGCACCTTGTAGTGAAGGTCTTGTGGAATTTCATGGAGCATTTTATACTCCAGATTCTGGCCAAATAAGCATTGCTTTGGAATACATGGATGGAGGATCATTGGCAGATATCTTACGGGTGCAGAAAAAGATACCAGAGCCAGTGCTTTCATTTATGTTTCAAAAGCTTCTGCATGTAAGCAAATTATATCTTGTTTTATTTATTTTTCTTGTTATGGAAGTTGGATTCTCATGCTTCATTTGTTTTGGGCTGTGTTGATAACTTCTGTTTTTCGATCATTTTTCTCCTTGAAGGGACTAAGCTACTTGCATGGAGTTAGATATCTAGTGCACAGAGACATTAAACCAGCAAATATGCTTGTAAATCTCAAGGGGGAGCCAAAGATAACTGATTTTGGCATAAGTGCAGGCTTGGAGAATTCAGTGGCAATGGTTAGTGATGGATGCTACAGATTATGAGTTTCCATTTATGTCTTCAGGTGTTCTCTGTTTGAATATTAATTTGAATCTGTTATGACATGTATATCATTGTTGCTAATTTTTTTTCCTATGTACTTACCAGTGTGCTACTTTTGTCGGGACTGTCACGTACATGTCACCTGAGCGAATTCGAAATGAGAGTTATTCATATCCAGCTGATATTTGGAGCCTTGGACTTGCTCTCTTTGAGTGTGGTACAGGCGAGTTTCCTTACACAGCTAATGAAGGACCTGTCAACCTTATGTTACAAGTGAGATTTGAGACGACATATTAATGCCATTTGATTTATAATCCACCTGAAATTTTTGTTATCTTGAAAATTTTCTTCTCCATGCATCATTTTGGTTTGGCCCTACTAAAGTTATTGATTTTTCATTAAAGATCTTGGAAGATCCATCACCATCGCCATCCAAACAAAATTTTTCCCTGGAATTCTGTTCATTTGTTGATGCTTGCCTCCAGAAAGATCCAGATGCTAGGCCCACAGCAGAACAGGTAAGCAAATGATCGATGGGGTTTGTATGATTTCGTATGCCTTTGGGCTTAGGGATGCTTTTCACCATATTCCTGTTCTAATCTGAAGAGATGTGTCCATAATGTAGCCATCTGTTGTAAAGTAGGGAAAGTTGCCTACTTTGAAAATAAAACTTAAATGGAAACACTTATATCTCCTTCATTATTAATGTATGAATCTTCTTTTGTCAATCTTATTCTAATCTCGAGGGACTGAATTGAATGAGGACATGCTTCTTCAAACCTATCATTACTTAATTTGTTTTCTTTTGTTACTGCAGCTTCTTTCTCACCCATTTATTTCCAAGTATGCGCACACAAGTGTAGACCTAGCAGCATTTGTCCGAAGCGTTTTTGATCCCACACAAAAATTGAAGGATTTGGCAGATGTAAGTAGGTGAACTATTAAAATGTGCCTTGTGAATGTCTCTACTTCACCTTACACACATATATTTACCAAATAAATATGCCATATTTCTTATTCAATCACAGGTTCAACTTGCAACATCATTTGTGAGTCCAACTCCTACCTTTTTATCCTGTATGGAGTAATCATTTTAGTAACAATATGAGTTCGTTCCATACAGCTCATGTTGGAAACATAGGCAGTGCTTGAAACAGCACTAGTTACATATTTTTGCATAAGCACATTGATCAAATAAGTATCTGGCATTTCTAATTTAAGCTAGTGCACTTTAGCCAGCCGTGATGTAAAGCCAGTCTATAGATCTCATAAGCATAAAAAACACTTGAAAAAGCACTTGCTATTCACACCACCATTAATTGGCTTTTAATGCATTTCTCTTTACATCAACAGATGTTAACAATGCACTATTATTTACTTTTTGATGGATCCAATGAGATCTGGCAGCATGCAAAGACACTGTACAATGAAGGCTCAACTTTTAGGTACTCAATTATGCAGTAATATTATCTCTTATGTGTTGCATGAAATGACAGAAACTTTTATGGAAAGAATTCTTAATTGGAAAGAATTCCAGGGTTATTTTTTTCTATAAAATCAAAGGCTTGAAAATGACTGAGCCTCTGTGGTTTCAAGATGTAGATCTCATAGAAGAGCAAACATTTTCATGTGCGAAAATGTCGTGAAATACACACACGTGTGTGTATCCGTTAAGTATTTTTACACTATTGCCAGTTGTATCTTATTACATTAATGTACGCTAAGATACGTTTTTGCTTCTTTCTAGTTTCTCTGGGAAACAATCTGTTGGTCCTACCGACATCTTTGCAACCTTGTCGGATATCCGGAGTACACTGGCTGGTGATTGGCCTCCTGAAAGACTTGTTCATGTTGTGGAAAAGCTACAGTGCCGTGCTCATGGTCAGGATGGAGTTGCAATCCGTGTATCTGGATCCTTTATCGTTGGAAATCAGTTCCTCATATGCGGAGATGGTTTACAAGTAGAAGGATTGCCAAATTTTCGAGATCTTTCAATTGATATTCCCAGCAGACGGATGGGCACATTTCAGGAGCAGTTCATTATGGAACCAGGAAACGTCGTTGGATGCTATGTCATAGCTAAACAAGATCTTTACATCGTACAGTAGAATAACTAATCATAAGATTCATCTTTTCCGAGGTTAGTGAAATTGGCATTGCTTTGAAAGTTCTTATAGCCATGAGAGTTTATCTGTTGTGATTTACAGTGTTTCATACATTTTGCTTTTTTCAAACTTATTAAGCATTTATTCTTACCTAAACTTGAGTGGAATTATTTATGACAGATATTTAACCATTTCTACTGCAAGAACTCTGCACCGACAAAACACAGTTTCTTTAGCATTAGCACATTTGCAAACATGCTGGCATCTAGTGCTGAAAAATTGCAGAGTTACCATGTGAATATAGTGCCGCTTGGAGATGCAACAATGCCATGATTATTAGCCAAGGTAGTTTTCATCTTTATTTATGTTGTTTATGGAGCACTTTCTCTGTATATCTCAGTCCCTATTGAGATATTTACAATTATACTATCACAAGACATCTAATTCTGGTATTGTATATTACACAAAAGGGACAGAAAATATCATTTAATTATGTCCCTGACCCTGACATTTCTTAGAATACATTGGGTTTGAGCTATCAATTGCTGAACAAAATTAAACTTCAAATTAGTCAAGCCATTTTAAGGAGAAACTGAACCTGCAAATGTATGATGTTTGATCTGTGAATCCTCTGAGCAGATGAATTGCCAGTTGCCACAAGACTAATTGCTTACCTTTGCAATTTGATACTAATGAAATTAAAAGTTAACTTCTAGTCAGAGCATTAGAGATACCATGATCCCTTGTTACCATCTAGGACGGAACTAGGATTAAAGGTGTGGGGGATACATAGTTGAATTACAAACAAATAAAAATAAAATTTCAATAGAAATAGAGGGATTAAATTGAAAATATCCATAAACCAATGTGTAAAATTTCTTACAAATGATTATAAAATCATTAGCTTCTATTTGAAAATTTTTTAATGATGTTTTTTTTTAATTTAAATCTTCAATTAGACCTTAGAATACTTGCATCTCCATTATTATAAATTTATAATATGAACTTGCTAAATCCACCTTGTAACCAAAATCAATTATTCTATACACAAAATACCTGTCTAGTTTCATATAACCACAATAGAATAATTATAATTAAATTATCACGTGACATGTCTTTTTCCTCAATCTCAACAATGGTTTGTTTTCTTTTTTTCGCAACATGCAGGAGCAGGACCACTCCTCTTGTAAATCTTGATTCTTAAGAACAAAGAGAATGAACTAAATAACAACAAAAAGGAACTTGCATTCAACCATAGAGTGAAAGAAGCCAACAAAAACACACTAGAAGAACGAATCAGCGTTGAAAATCCTAATATTTTTTATTTCCATTCTTAGTGGAAATATGATGTGTATTAATTTATTTACGTGGCAGTAAAGGTGAATATTATCATTTTTGTGTCATTTCTATCTAATTTACTAGTCGAGGACTAACAAGAATATATTTAAAAATTATTAGGACTCAATTGAGAAAGAATTTTTTTATGACTTAATTGTTAAATATGGTAAACTTAAGACTTAAAATATCATTATCCCTTAACGATCTGATTGTATTGAGTTGGGAGATAGCAGTACCAGAGCTGGGCAAGCAACTAGAACCAAAGATTTTGGGGGGGGGCTTGTCATAGGCACGCTATGGGAAGCTAAAGACAGCATATAATTGAATCTGATGATTATAATCAGCATAGCCGAATTACTTACAGAAGAGCTACACTCATCTTCAAAGAAAATAAATGTGCAAGTAAAAAAGGCAGAACAAATTGATGGTACAAAACACTGCCTTGAAAAAATCCTTTCCTTTTCGCTTTACATTTCAAAGCTAACCCTGCAAAATGAAAAAACAACACAATCAAGCTTGCACTGAATTAAGAGCAAATTTCTCAAAGAAAGAAAGAATTGATGAGCAAAAATTGAAGAAAAAAAAGATGTTACCTATATAATCTGAAGAAAATGCCACCAACTACTCCAGCAAAAACCTACAACATAAGAATCCTATCTGATACTTTTGCACTGCTTAGTATTTCTTTAAGCTCCTAGGAAGTAATCCCGGATAGTCTTTCTTTTCAAGGAAGAAGGGGGATTCAATACAGAAGAAGGGCTCTTCATTGCCGCTTCTGGTGTTTTGTCAAAAGTTTCTTTTGACTCTGATGAGAACTTTCTCTTCTGGGCTTCAGGAGTACTTACTGTAGGCATTCTGATAGAGTTCGGTGAGTTAACTTGATGGGGTAATTCATCTGAAGCATGCAAATCATCACAAGCTTTTGCAAGCATTGCTGGTTTGTCATTCATTAAAAGCCTTCTACATTCCTCACTTGGAATTGCCATTACTCTTCTTCGCACAGAATATGGGGATCTTGAGCTTGAACAATTATTGCTTTGGATATTCCAAATGCGAACCTATCAAATGAAGCAAAAATGAGATGTATTTCATACATGCACTTATTTTGAGACACAGTCAGAATCAACTTAACATAAACATGAAGATGACAAAAAGTAGCATACTAGCATGTGATCAAACTAGCAAACCACGGTAAGCAGAGTGTCATACACTATTCATTAATAGCAAAACTTTTTAGGAGCATATTCTTACAGTGAAATCATCTGAAGAAGTAGCTATCTTCCCATCATAGGGGCACCTGCAACAGTTTGTTGTAGAAAATAGTTAGTATATGTACAATAATCTCCTTGATGAGAACTGCATCGAGCTTAAGAAATACCAATCTACTGCCGTAACTTCTCCATCGTGGCTTTTTAATGTGATAGGATCTGTCCGAGACTTGTTCACCTGCCATGGCATGCAAATCATTATATACAAATCAAGACTAGAAACTAAAAAATAAAAAAAAATAAAAAAACTTCTGAAAGAAACAAAAACCTGCCATATGTAGGCATTTCCATCACTAGAGCCACTAAGAATTTGAGTTGCATCAGGACTGATTGCTGTCTGCAAGATGCATAAATCACATTAGCATGTATGCTAATACAGCTTCATTTCGCAACACAGTACAGAATGCTAACCCCTTACCTTTACATAAAAGGATTCAATCCGGCATCCGGAGAATGATTGAATGGGACCCTTTTCAAGCTGAAGTGCGTTATATAAATAGATTCTGACAGAAAATTGCAATTGTCTTAAGATGGCATCAGAATGATATTCAACTAAATTCAAATGAAAATCTGTTTAACACTGAAAGATACCTGTTATCCATGCATGAAGCTGTAAGAAATACTCCATTCAAATCCTGGGACAAGCTGGATATCCCATGCAATCTTCTCTCCTGGAATGAGCAAGGAAAAATAAGCAGTCTGTCAAATCATTGATATGCTATAAGTTTCGAGAAGTTTAACTTGAACATTAGATCTAGAAAATATTAGAGGGAATTGCTAGCAAGCATCTATTATTTAACAGCAAAAAGACCTTTTCAGTTGATGTTGGATGAGGGCATGCTTGAGTCACTTGAGCCTTTAAGTTTCTGGTATCCCAGAACTTTACAATGCTGAAATATAATCAGTATATGAGAGGAAGTAAAGTCAGTAGTCATTTCAGTCCAGAAATTGAAATTCAGCTCAGACTACAGATGTTCTAAACAGACCTGTCCACTGCTCCAGCAGTGGCAACGGAGAACTCATCTTTAAGATAAAGAACTGACGTAATACTCATGGAAGCAGCCTGAGAAAGGACTTGAATATTAGCAACATGTGCAGCAGTTGGATGCAAAGAAATGCACAAAGAGACAAACCTTTCCCCGCCTGACCCGCTTTGCATAAGGTGAAAGATGAGCTCTTTTGACCGTGGAAGTTGGACTGGATGAAGTAGGGAAAATAGTATCAAAGGAAATGAAAAGAATAAACAAGATGGGTAAAATTGGATTATTAAATGCATGAAAACACAAGCACACTGCGACTCACGTTATGCAGGTTATTTCACTTTTGGAAGCAGCGTTGCATCTCAAGTCCCAAATGGCAAAGGAACCATCTCTTGAACCAGAAACAAGAATATCTGCAGAAAAAAATAGATCAGAATGTAATATTGCTGCAATCAAAATAGATATCCTCCCAACTAAAAAAAAAATGCATTTTCAAAACCCTACCAGAATTTGTTGGATGGGAACACATGGATTTAATACTTCCTGTGTGTCCCAACAAAATTCCAATGCATTTCCTGTCCTGTGCATCCCATATCTTTATCTGTACAACATCCCACAGGATATTATTAATTAGAGGAGTTCTGAATACAAACATGAGGATCCTACATCACATATTAACTAACTTAATTCTTTCTACAAATAATTATGATTCCTGACAACGACAAATGAATTAGAAGGCAATAAATCGATATTTAGTATAGTCAATTACCCAGAACAATCTAATTACATAAAAAATGTGATTACTTACAGTTTGATCGCCTGAAGCAGTGAGTATATTGGTATCTTCCTGCAAGAAAGTTCATAAGAACTTAAATTAGCATCAAAGTAATACTTCCATTAAAGATTACAAATTGTTAAATTCCATTGGAGATGTAAATCTTAGGCAAGTTTAAAATCACTAATTTCCCTAAATAATTAATAACGAACATGTCATTAAATGTACAAGATAACAGTAAGTATTAAGAAGCTACCTTAACCCAGCATAAATCAAATATAGCATTCTGATGAGCCACCCAATCACTAATTCTAGCTTTATCTGCAATCATTAATCAAAAACAATAAAAATGTAATGAAACTATATAAAAAACACGCCAATGAAAACAAAACTAAATTAAAATTAACAAAAAAAAAAAAGAAGAAAACCTGAACATTCTTGGTGAGATGCGTGTGAAGGGAGTTTCTTACGAGAATCAAACAAGCTCAAGTACCCATCCTCATCCGACACAGCCAAAATATGTGAATTTTTACTTGTCTACATTTTATTTTTTGAAAACAAAAGGCAAATGTCTGTTTAATTGAAAACAATAATAATAATTGACATTATTAAGTAAAAAACTGCGAAAGAGATTGCAAAAATACCTTGGCAAAAGAAATGGCTAAAGGAGGAGTCTCTTCACCGGCGTGTTCAACTGCTAGGGCTCCAAATTCAGTGAAATCTGCTTCCTTTTCGCCAATGTACGGCCGTTTTCGTACTGATTTTAACAGAATTAATTAATTAGCGGGCAATGACGCAACAAGAGTGAAATAAGAGATCACGGAGCGTGAGATAGCTCATTTTACCTCTAAAACCGTTCAGTTCTCTGGATCTGACGCCTTGAAAGAAGGAATCCATGGCCGGAGCAACGAGAAGAAGTGGTGGTGGCGGTGACTAGTAAGCGAGCGAGAGGGTTTTGAAAAAGGTTTTATCATGGCGCGACCGCGGAACATTGTCGTTTTCTTTAACAACGCGGGAAAACTCAAATTTCTCCGCCGTAGCTCCAAGTGGAGGGAAATGGAATCTAAAAACAAAAATAATAATGTTTTTAGTGATTGTGTGTGTGTTTTTCTTAATATGGTTCAAATTAATATTTTTATTTGTTTGGAGTATTTTGGATGATGAAATTATTTATTTTGTCTTGAAATTTGCATTTGAATATTTTTTTTGTTGGGATAAATTGTGAAAAATAATAGAAATTTGTGAATTTTCCTTATTAAGTTTGGGTAGTGTGATGTGGGTAATGAATTTGTTGAAATATGAAGTAAAATTAAAATTAAATAATTATATGGCACAAATAAAATAATTCAACCATTATAATCACAAAAAAAAATATATATTTAGCTTATTTTTTATAAAAATCCAATTATACTTAACTTAACTATAAATTAAATGAAAATAAAAATCCAATTATTATAATTAATAAAAAGAAAAATACAAATACAAATTTTAAATTTTTTCAATTGGTGAAAATAAAGACTATATCTTTAATAATTTTAAAAATAAATAGAGGAAATAAAAGTAAAATATAGTATGAAAAAGCATTTAAATTGATTTATTATTAAAATTTATCGCATAAATGCTTCTACCTAAAAACTTTATTAAAAATATCATTTTAAAACAAATTGTTGATTCATATATTTAAGTGGATCAAATAAATTGAAACACCATATGGTAAAAATAAAAAACAAAATCTGTTTATGCTTTTTTTTTTATCACAATCTGTTTATGCATTTTTTTTTGACAAAAAGACTTACTGTTCATGCATTATCACTCAGATAATTACTGACTGAATGAAGCCCATCAACATTTATGCATTTTTTATTCTTAGTTTAATGGCAAAAAACATTATTAAGATTCAGAACTATTTGACTTTATTCTTCAAATCAATCAATTTTTATCTTTGTTCTATTCAGCTCTTTAGATTTATTCATTTATTTATACCAGGAAAAAGGTTCAATTTGTACTTTGAATTTGTGCCCTAAAAACATTTTGACACCTCAGTATTTTTTTTTTCACATTTGAAAAGTTGAACATACTGAAACTTTACTGATTATAATTAAATTTTATAACTTTTTTTAGTACAATTAAGTCCTATAAAATAATAAAAACCTAATTTTAACTGATACTAACAAATTATATTGATAATTTTTTTAGAAATATATATATAACCTAATTATTTAATTTTAAAAGTTTTTCAGCCTATAAAATAATTTTTTTTTACAATTTTCTTAAATTATTAAAAAAAATTCTTAAATTTTTAAAAATTTTAAAATCAAGTGATATAAATTTTAAAAAATGACCAAATTTACTCATTAACATAAATAGTGAATTGATAATTGATCTAAATTTAATTTTAATAGCTGAATAAAAAAATTATTTATCAATTATTGTGTAGGTTTAAAAATTATTGTGTAAATTTAAAAATTTAAACTAATAAAAAAATTTAAAAATTTTTATTTAACAATTAAAATTAAATTTTAAGTCAATTATCAATTTGATATTTACATTAATGAATAAATTTGGTCATTTTTTGAAATTTATATGACTTAATTTTATAATTTTTAAAATTTTAAGAAAAATGTAAAAAAATATTTTATAGATTGAAAAACTTTTAAAATTTAATGATTAGGCTATATATATATATTTCTAAAAACAATATCAATTTAATTTGTTAGTATCCATAAAATTAGGTTAATTTATTAAATAGTATCCGTTAATTTGTTAGTATCCCTTTCATAATAGTCCCTGATAGAATGGTAAAGAGGCTGGTAGTCTCCAGTGTCTATAATAGCAGATTCTATGCATTTTAAACATAAGCTCCAACCGTCTTTCAAGTGGTAGTATCTTATTGTCTAAGACTTTAGGAGAACGAAAAAGAACACAACCAACAACAAACAATACAAGTTGATGAAATTTATCTAATTTAAACGGATACTTACAAATTAAATTGATATTTTAGAAATATATATATAACCTAATTATTAAATTTTAAAAGTTTTTCAACCTATACAATAATTTTTTTACATTTTTCCTAAATTTTTAAAAATTATAAAATTAAGTGATATAAATTTCAAAAAATGACCAAATTTATTCGTTAATGTAAATATCAAATTGATAATTGACCTAAAATTTAATTTTAATAGTTAAATAAAATTTTATTCATTAGTTTAAATTTTTAAATTTACACAATAATTTTTAAACCTACACAATAATTGATAACTAAAATTTTTTTATTCAACTATTAAAATTAAATTTTAGGTCAATTATCAATTCACTACTTATGTTAGCGAATAAATTTGGTCATTTTTTTGAAATTTATATCACTTGATTTTAAAAATTTTAAAAATTTAAGAAATTTTTTTAATAATTTAAGAAAAATGTAAAAAAATTATTTATAGGTTGAAAAACTTTTAAAATTTTATAATTAGGTTATATATATATTTCTAAAAAAATTATCAATTTGATTTGTTAGTATCAGTTAAAATTAGGTTTTTATTATTTTATAGGACTTAATTGTACTAAAAAAAAGCTATAGAATTTGATTGTAATCAGTAAAGTTCTAATATGCTCCACTTTTCAAACGTAGAGTTCCGATTGGAAAAAAAAATTATCGAGGTGTCAAAGTGCTCTTAGAGCACAAATTCAGGGTACAAATTTGACCTTTTCCTTTATACTATTATTGAGAACTTTTTTTTTTTTTTTTTTTTTTTGACGAACTCAATGTTTTACGATATGACCTCCAAAAGGTATGAGCAGCAATAATAGAAAAAAACAGTGATGAAAAGTCCACTTGTGTAAAAAATAAAATAGGGGTCAGTAGAAATATTGATCCTCCGATAAAAATTTAAAAAATAATAAAAAATTAAGTTAAATGAATTAGTAAATTTAATATTGGTTTA
Organism: Mallotus repandus; assembly: GCA_949671775.1. NCBI lineage: Eukaryota > Viridiplantae > Streptophyta > Magnoliopsida > Malpighiales > Euphorbiaceae > Mallotus > Mallotus repandus. Next base: position 1,105 of record CATIWM010034561.1, on the reverse strand, counting down.
GTTTTTAAAACAATTTTAACAAATAATAATTTGATTTAATTTTTTTAATTTTATAAAATCGTAGATAATTGACCCGATGTGTGTGTATATATATATATATATATATATGGACACACACATAAAGATAGAATATAAAATCTTTATCACTTAAAAAATTCATGTAAAAATATTCTATTAATTAGTGAAAAAATAAATTTGAAATAAATTATTTTTAGGAATATAATTTTTCGTTATTATAATACAAGAGGTTTATAGAAAATATTGTATTCTTTATAATTTATAAATAAGAAATATGTAGTTTTTATGATGAATTTAGTAATGCATTAATAACAATTGTTATATATAAAAAACTGAAAATTAATATAATCAATCCGTTTTAATTGGTTAACCATTCAATTAGATAACCAATATAATTGATTTGGTTATAATTATGAACATTTTAAAAAATCATATAAGGCGGTTTAGTTTAAAATTTTGTTCTATAATTTGATTAATCTAACCATGCTAGCCCTAGAGAAAAAAATTAATTAATTAATTGTTATTCGATTCTAATCTAAAACCTACTCTTCAAATTTTCATATTCATGCCTTAATCACTCTAGAGGTGTTAATCATATTTTTTTTACCATATGCTAATAATGAGGTTAAATATTTCGGTGGTCACCAAACTTTACACTTATTTTAATTTGGATATTAAAATTTAATTGGTTTCGTTTTGGTAATCAAACTTCGATTTAAGCGTCATTGACTGGTCACATGGTGGCGTTTTGCTGATGTGACAATCGAACTTGAAAAATTCAAAAAATATTTGTCACGTCAACATGTCAACTTAATACCTCATATTGGTAACTGAAATAAAATAAATTAAAATTTAGTACCCAAAATGAAATATATGTATAGTTTGGTGACGATCAATATATTTAATTCTAACAAATAATTAATAATTTTTTGATCTCCTAATTATAATTAGCATGATATTATATATTTATTATGATATAATTTAATCTCATTTATTAATATATTATAATATAAATTATTAGAAATTTATTAATAATTTAATAATATTATAAAATTATTATTATTTTAATTTTTATAATAATAATAAT
>CATIWM010034557.1:0-10312 GCA_949671775.1 Mallotus repandus | reverse complement strand
AGAAGATTCTCGAACTTCAACCAGCCGTTATCTAAAATCCTAGACTGTTTGATCCAAAAAGGTCTCCTTAGACCCTTATCTGTCTCTAAACCATCAAACCCAAACACCCCAAGCTATAACCCAAACAATTACTGCAAATTTCATCAAGGTGTTGGCCACTCCACATATAATTGTACCCACCTTAAACATGAAATCCAAAACATTATAGACTCTGAAAAAATCACAGACCCTAAAAACCTGAACACTAAAAATAATCCTTTCCCAAACTACCGAAATATTCCACCCCTAAGCACCATGATGATTAATTCAAGAGTTAATGAGGAAGAAGTACTAAGCTCCTTTGAGGACCTAGACCTTAAAACTAATGAGAATGCTCCTTATACCCCTAAACAATCCCAGAGAGGAGTTGAAGATTTATTGGGCCAACCTTCTGGCAAATTTGATTATAAAATATTTTACTCCAAACCACCTTCTTATGATATCCCTATCGAATCAATCACACCTGGAGGATGGGGTGATGAATTTAGAGATGATAGTGAGCCAACAAGTGAGAATAGTGTGAAATCTAAGGCTCCTAAGCAGTTACAATAAGGAGTTGAGGATTTGTTAGGACAGCCCTCAGGTAAGTTTGACTACAAAGTATTTTACACTAAGCCATCTTCCAGTGACATGCCCCTTGAACCAATAGTGCCTACTGAATGGGGAGATGAATTTGAAGAGGAGGACAAGGAAGGCTATAATGTGCGGATTGATAATGCAGAAGTGAACCATGGAGAATAGTTGCTACATTAGCCACCTAAAGGATAGCCACCTTAAGACTTAGCATCCCTAACATTTAGAATAGAAAATAAATTTTTTGTGTTTTCTTTTAATAACATTTTATTTCTTTAGGACTTTTACTTTACTGATCAATGATATGAATTCTGATTGTGCTTACTTGTATGGTGTGCATCCTGATGATATTGCACCTTATAATATTGATTCAATATGCATGTTTGGCATAAATCCAATTTCAATTAGATTCATTCAGCATGGGCATGAATGAAAATTCAAAGAACATTCATATATCACATGGTATAACTTTTAAGGAGAGAGAAAGTTTGAGAGATTATGAAAGGAGAAAAAATAAAGGAAAATAAAGAATGAATGAAAGGGTTAGCCAGGTAAAAATGAGAGAAAAATATTATGTGAGAAAATTTTAAAACAACTAACTAATGACAAGAGTTGTATCATGTGATGTAATGAATGTTCTCATTTTTGCCCTAATGAATGAATAAAGTTGAATTTGAGTTTATTGTTCAAATATCGCATATTCGTCTTTATCTTATAGCATAAGTATCTGATTGGAAACACAAAATATAATGAAAGCTAAAAAATCATATCTATGAGATCATTATTTTTAGTTTTATTTTCTCTTTTTGTCGCCCTTTTATGATTTTGATTGTAAAATCAAGTGACTTTTTGTATTTGTAGAATTTAGGTGGCAACATATACTTTGTAGTTATCCTTAATCACGGTGGCAACATCAAGCCTCATATTCTACTCAAGAGTTCTACGAAGCTATAAATTCCACTTTGACCAGAATCTATTAAGAGCAAGACTAATGACAAGCATGAAGGAAAATTTTCAGAAACCAAGGGCAAAATGTAGCTTTGGGGGCAATTTGGGGGCAAAATAGTGAATCTGCATGAAAAGATTGAAGATGAATATTGAAATGTAGGAGTCAGCAGAAGAGTTTTGGGGGCAAAAAGAAGTGAACTACAAGTAGCAGACAATAGTTCATCCATATAACAATCATCAGACAATAGTCTTTATCCTTCAACCAGCGGAACTGTATCAAAAACTTTAGCATCAGAAGTACCAACTTCGAAGCATTCAAGGCTCAAATCTATAAGTTGTTGATAAAGCACCTCATTCCCACACTCCGAGTTGCGACTCTACTCCACAGAAGACTTGTTAGGATCATGCATATCGATTAGTCCCAGTTATTACCCTGGGTGGTGACTCCTCATCTTCACGCCATGTCTTTGTGACAATGGTTAGTGTGTTCCCTAGAACCCTGAGCTCAAACAGAGTCGCAGTTACAATAAACTTGGGCACGCGCTAAACCCCGCCGCCTACACCCCTCTCCATCAAGAACGTCATATCGCCTATCTACCCTAGCAGTGAGCCATGAACAATTTGCAGTTTTCACTGTGATGCCCACTGCCTGGAGTTAGGGACCAAATTGCATTATATTCATTGACAATGTGACATGAAATTAAGTTTCTCCTATACCTACTCCTCCCACGAGAAGGAATAGAAGACAAATCAGAGAGTAAAAATAGTTGATTATTTTTGCGTGAAATTTACAAAATACAACATATTATTGTTTGATGCAATACATAGAAGCCATTGAGTACCGTGAGAATTGTGCTTATCCTTCGTAAAAACAACAGCAACAGCATCAACCAAGTACATATCTTCATAGCTATTATTAGAATTTTTAGCACTTCTACTCAAGAAGCATCCACTTGTATCACCCACAATTGACTGAGAGATGACATTGATTTGCATTTTGTTTTCATTTCATCATAACTAATAAGAACATATTATCAATTAGAGTTTTGGTGTTTTATGATTGTGATGCTGATGGTGGATGATGGTGGTGGCAATTTTTTCACAAATGACTTTGATGGATTTGCAGTTATAGTTATGGATGACAGTGGTTGCTAATTTATCTTGGTGACGTATAGATTGTGAAGGGCCAGGGTGGGAGTCAGGCGAAGGGCGATGGGTGATGGTGAAGATCGCAGGAGTCAGGCAAGGGCAATGGTGGTGTTTGAAAAAACATAGAGTCAATGCCAGATCCATCATCCTTCATCAACCCATTTTCAAGATTTTCATAACCATTTCTCTTCACCTCTTCTGATTCTAAATTCTAGTACGCAACACCTTTTTACAAGTCTTAAAAGTATACCAGATAAGAAACACAATAAATAACAACATGATTTGAGTTTTTTATGCTACATTAGGAAATTAGGCTTATAAATTAGGGATTTTCATTTAAGCTTGATTTTTTTTTCATTTTCATATGTGGCATGTTGATGTGGAACACCTGTTAGACGCATGGTAGACACGCGCTTATTCAATTTATGGATTGGACAACGAGTGGTTTAAAAGTTAGGTTTTTGACAAGTTAAGGTGTTTAAATGGCAAAAATGTAAGTTTAGGTGGCTAAATGGTAAAAAGGGGCAAGTTCAGGGGGCTGGGTATGTATTGTCCCTAAAAAAAATAATAACTTTTATAGAATTTATAAATGGATAAAGACTATTTTAGTGTCTGTGCTTTTAAAACTTACAATTAAGTTGTGTAACCAGTAAAATTATAACAAAATGGTGTACCCAACCTGTTATTGATGACGTGGCATATAAATTTGACTTTTATGTATCTGAGTTGGAAACCTTTTTTAACGTGGATGTACACTAAACATAGGAAATTACTAAAAATGCCCTATTATAATTAAAAAGAGAAAAGAGGAGGAAAGACCGCAGAAGCCAAAATGCAAAAAAGCTCTATATACAACAACCAAAACCTCTCAGATCCATTGCAAGAAAAATCAAATGGGATTTTGAATGTTGATTGATCAAGTGAGAGTTTCTTGTTCAACATCATTCAATATGAATATGGTAAGGTAAGTTCTCATCTTTTCAATTGTTAGGATTTGTTGAATTAAAAGCTATACTATTTATGGAAATTTTATTTTATTTTTTCATTATGACAGGCCATGTATTATTGTCTTTTATGGTAGAATGTTCTTGAGTGATCAAGGTGGAAAGTTTAAGATATATATTGGGGGGGGGGGGGGGGGGGAGTTAGATTATGTAGTAGATGTTAACAACTTTGAACTAGAGGGATTTAGAAAATGCATAATAAATGTTTTGGGAAATAAAGAGTTTGAGAAGATGCATTTTAGGGTACCTGGCAGAGCTTTGTTAGAGGGTCTGTCTTAGGCTTTTATATAAGTTGTCAATAGAATAAATAATTGAAATAGTTAAAGAGCAAAACTTTGTTGAAGTTTACACTGAGCATAAAAATATTTAAGGATAAGTCTGGTATTTCAAATGAAAGTGGGGGTATTTATGACTTGTGGAAAATAGAGAGTTAGAGAAGATGCATTTTAGGGTACCTAGCAGAGCTTTGTTAGAGGGTCTGTCTTAGGCTTTTATATGAGTTGTCAATAGAACAAATGATTAAAATAGTTAAAGAGCAAAACTTTTTTAAAGTTTACACTGAGCATAAAAATATTTAGGGACAAGTCTGGTATTTCAAATGAAAGTGGGGGTATTTGTGACTTGACAGTCAATGCAGAACTTAAAAAAAAAGGGTTTCAAGTGAGGCTGCAGATAGTGGAGGGTTTGGTGGAGTGAATGTTGAAGCATGCAATAGTTGTGGGGCAATAGGAAGTGAAAATGTTGAGCAAAATGAGAATACACCTCTAAACCAAGATAGGCATATAATTATTGACCAAAATGAAGTTGCTGATCAAAATGAAGTTAGCATTGAGGAGCAATATGAGGCAGACATTGAGGAGTAACTTGAGGCAAATAATGAAAATGGTGGCAGAGATTTAGATGAGGAAGTTGTTGAGTGTAAGGGAATATCTGATGATGATGAAGAGTTAGTAAAAGCAAGAAATACAGTAAAAAAAATTTACCTAAAGGAAGAAATAAAGCTTCAAAAATAGAGGTAACAATAAGGGGTAATAAGGTAGTAATGAAGTTGACAATGTAAAAGGGAGTAACAAGGTAGCTAATGATGCTGATGAAGTAGATAATGTAGGTATAGAAGAGGGAAATTTTACTGATTATTGGGAATCGAGGGAAGATTATAGTGCAGTAAGCATTGATGGTGATGATGATCATGCTCGTAGAATAAAATCTAAGTATACTGTGTTTGAGGAACAAGCTGAAAAAGTGCATTTATGCTTGGGCATGAGATTGGATAGGGCAAAGCAATTTAAAGAGGCTCTTGTGAAGTTTACAGTACAACAAAGGAGGGAGATTATATTAGTTAGAAACACAACATATGAGGTAAGGGCTAAGTGTCGAGAGAAAAATAGTGAATGGATGATATTTGCTTCAAAAGACTCAAGGGCAAAGGGATTCCTAGTGAAAACTTATAAAGTAGAGCAAACTTATGCAGTGGCTTTCAAAAATAAAAGGGCTACAATGAAGTGAATTACTAAAAATTACTTATACAAATACAAGTCAATTGTTGTAATAAGATTAACAAATTTGAAGGCTTTAATGAAGTAGCATTTACATCTTGAATGTAGCTTGACTAAAGTGAAAAGGGTAAAAGGGCATGTGTTAGCCAAGTTAGAAGGGGATCTTCAAAAGGAATATGCTTTATTGTGGGATTATTCTGGTGAGATTGAGACATCAAATGTCTACCTGAAAGTTTACCTATGTTTGAGAAATTGTATATCTGTATCAATTGTTTAAAGCAAGGCCTGCGAAGTGGATGTAGGAGGGTATTGGGACTGGATGGTTGCTTTTTGAAAGGGATAATCAAAGGTGAGGTTTTGGCAGCTATAGGGAGGGATGCCAAATGTATCCTATGGTATGGGCTGTTGTGGATTGTGAAAGGAAAGTGACATGGGAGTGGTTCTTGGAGTTGCTAAGAGCTTATTTAGGACTTAAAAATGGCAGTGGATGGGTTATTATAATTGAGCAACAAAAGGTTAGTCAAATTATCTTTCTTTCATTATATATTCTTTCCTAATTATTAAAATGAAGTTAATATGATCTTGTTATATGTTTCATGTGCAATGCAAGGTCTATTAGATGCTATTAGAAATATTCTCCTAGAAGCAAAACATAGGTGTTGTTGTAGGCACATATATGCTAATTGAAGGAAAAAAGTATGGGAGCGACAAAGAACTTCACAAGTTGTTTTGGGCATGTGCTAAGTCTACAAACATGCTTGATTTTAAGGCCAATATGCTTGAGTTGAAGAAATTAACTCCTAAAGGTTATGAGGACATGCTCAATACTCATCCAAGGCACTAGTGTAGAGCTTACTTTGGCACCGAGGTAAAGTGTGATATTATAGACAATAATCTTGTTAAAGCATTCAATGGAAGACTTATAGAAGCTAGGACAAAAAATATTTATTCTATGCTTGAATACATTAGAAGAATGGTCATAAAAAGATTAGTTACAAATAGGGAAATGGCTAGTAAATGGAATTCAGATTATGGCCCAAAAATTAGAAAAAAACTTCATGCAAATACAATGGAAAGTGACAATTGTGAATTGATATGGAATGGTGATAATGGATTTTGAAGTGGGTGTAAGCACCCAATTTTGGGATGACTAGAGTATGGATGCGAAAGAGGACTCCGATGATGAAAATTTGTTGCAAATAGGTCTCTAGTATTTTAATTTTGGATCCTAAGGTTTGATTGCATTTTTTATGGACTAAATTGAAAAGTCTCTTTTTCTTCAGGGTCTTTTTGTAATTAAATATTAAAAAATCAGAAGAATGGATTTCCGATCAAATTTCTGATCGAAAATCTAGAGTTCCGATCGTAATTCCAGATTTCTGATCGGAAATATAAAATTTTGATCAGAATTCCAGATTGCCGATCGGCAATCTACAATTCCGGTTGAAATTATAGTATTCCGATGCGTGAATATTTGATTTTTTTGTAATTTATTTATTTATTTTTCTTAAACTTGATTGGTAAAAAAAATTAAGTTTACAAAAAATGATAAATTAAATAAATAAATAAAGAGATAAATCTCTTTGTAATTTATCTTTACGAATGATAAGGTTTTATTCTATTAATTGAGAAAATATTAGTTGGGATAATTACTTATCCCAATTAACCTCTTCTATCTACTGGGATATAATAGAAAGCGGGGCAGAAAAAAAAACAGAGAAAAGAAAACAAAAACGGAGAAAAAAGAATGAAAAAAGAGAGAGAAAAAGGACGGGAAAAAAGAGAAGGAAGAAAAGGGTTTTTCTTTCCTGGGGAAAGTTTATAGGGAGTCTCTTCTTGAAAAAAATTTTCTTTCTTTCGAGGATTAAAAATTTTCTTTTAAAAAAAGCAATTAAAGCCTGAACGCGGAAGATCAAATCTGGACATTTATTCAAACGGTGATTCAAATAAATCTCTGAGGAGATAGTCAATACAACATCCATCCTTTAATCTTTATTTCTATTTACTTTCTTTGATTTCTTTTATTTTACTTATTCTCTTTCATGATGTTATTTCTATTGTATTTTGATTTCATTTAATTTTATTCTTATTTTATTTAATTACTAATCTTTATTGATTTTGTTTTCATGTTTGTGCTTATAATGATGGAGTGACATAGCCATGTGGTGAATGTGGAAAGCCAATAACCAAATCCATGAAGGCCCTGGAATACCATGGATTAATCTATATTAAATCACATAATTTAAGTCTATTTTATTTTTTTGGTGGTATTTGTATTTTGTATTTTTTTATTTATTATTTTGGATATGTAACTATTATTATATGTAAGAATTATAATAGCCCCGATAGAGGGAAAAATAGTGGAATCTTTACTTTTCTGCACATTAAAATTAATTAGTAACTTAGGTCTATTTGGTAAATACCCTAATAAAATTAATGGTGGCTTTTGATTAATTTAGGTGGTATGTAAATTAAATTAGGGTTAGAAATCTTGATTTGTATGTTTGTATGTTGTTTTATTATTTGGACTTGTTTTTTAATTTTTATTTATTTTGGGCCCCAAGCCCACGTATAGGTCTAACTCACTAATAAAATAGGCTTTTAAATTAAATTTATGTTTAATTAACTTTAAAATTAATTTAGGCCCATTATGTTAATTTAGATTTTAGGCTCATTTTATAGTTAAATAAAATTAACTTAGACTTAGCTCAGTCCATTAATAAAGCCTTCTTCATAATTTGTAGACTTATAATCATTCCATTTAATTAAAATTAATTAGAATTAAGCCTACCAATTAATTTCTTTTTCTTTTAAAATTTAATAGACTTAGGCCCATTTTTAGAATTAAAAACAATAGATTTAGGCTCATTAATCATCAAAATATAGGCCCAATTTAGTTCCATTTTACTTGTAAATAAAATATGTAGATTTAGATAACTTAAAATTAAAATCAAATGTAGTTTAGATTTAGGGACGTTACGACTTGAATGCATTTTTTATGTGCTTTTTCATGGATTTGTTGCCTTAAGGTTAGATGGATGTTTAATTAGGGTTTAATGAAATTGCATGTAATTAAGGAATAAGATAGTAATTAATAAAATAAATCTAAATAAACACAAGACTAAAAAAAGTTGGTATTCCGTATCCAGAACTCCTGGTTGTGGTGCTAGCTTGTATTAGAGAATTGAGTTACCACCACTTTTTATTTGTCCCAGTTATTACCCTGGGTGGCAACTCCTCATCTCCACACCATGTCTTTGTGACAATGGTTAATATGTTCCCTAGAGCCCTGAGCTCAAATAATGTTGCAGTTGCAATAAACTTGAGCCCGCGATAAACCCCGTCGTCTACAGAAGCGACTCCACTAGGGATAAGAGATACTAGCCGATGGCGTTGGTTTATGGTCCCTTGATTCCATTAACTCGGTTCAAGAGAGATTACAAATTGGCTAACCATCACTCTTAGCCTTAACTCGGTTCAAGAGAGATTACAGGGCTCATCTGACCAGAGTCTGTAACCCAAGTCCTAAAGGGGGGTAGTCTTCTCTCGAGTTGGTAAAGGATGTCGGGCCCTCTGACCTTGGCCTGTAACTCAAGTCTTAAAGGAGGGCATCTTGCTAAGGGAACCTTAAGCTTTTCACCGGACTCAGCTCATGTAGTGGCCTAGTAACTTCCCTTAGGATCTACCCAAATTGCTTGTGTTTATTGCCATAAGGTATTTCTATCTATAAAGGCCCAAGCCTATACTTTAGAAACCCATTTGGGCTAATAAAGATTGGGCTATACTTTTATACCTAGAAATACTATTTATATGTTTTACTACTTTGAGAGATTTTGATGCTCATTGGTTCTTCATATCCCCTGTTGATATTAAGGCCCAGACCAAAAATCCTAGGAAAAGAAACTCACCATTGAACACGTGTGTGGGAGGAATAAGGTTGGGAGGATGTATGTTGTACACTTGATTGGATACTTGTATACTTAACTTGTTATTTACTACTTGTTGCATAGCACGTGCGTCATGCATACATATAGTTCATGCATCATACTAACCCTTAATTTTTCAGCCATCATAGATTCTTCTGGGTCTTCCTGTGTTTGGAAATAGAAAGGTGGCAGATTGGTGAAGACTGATTCAAGCCCAAAGTCTATAGCCAAAGAGATCCTTCACAATTTGGAAAAGAGCCCGATCAACCCGCTTTACTTGGAAGCTACACCAACACCAATCACACAGACAAAAGAAATAGAACAAGGAAATTGGACCATGGAGGACATCAAAGGAGGAGTGATGGATGACATGAGAGCAATGATGCAAGATGAACTAAGATAAGCTTTGGCAGGATTAATGCCACCACCTGCTGCTTCATCTCCTATTGCTGCCAATCCACCAATTATAGATGCACCACTCGATAATGTTGTAGGGCAACCAATAAATGCTGCTAGGAATGCACCAAATGCTGAAGCAAAATTGGAAGATGTTGAGAACTACATGGTTGAGAAAGCAAAAAGGGAATCGCTTGAGCAAGTTAAAGAGCTGGAATCCAAGCAGATGAAAGCACTGACTCAGAAGATATCCAAGATGGAAGAATTGATGAGAGGACAAGGTATGGGATATTCATTTGATTTTGATGATATGATGCAATTTACGGAAGATAAGCTGCCTGATAAGTTCAAGATGCCACAGCTGCAGAAGTTTGATGGTACTAGAGACCCAATGATCTATCTTAGTCAATATACAACTACTATGAGCACCACAAAGGTTCCTCTATCCATAGTTACCAAGGTGTTTGTACTATCCTTGGAAGGTATGGCTGTAAATTGGTATCATGGGTTAGAGAAGTCTATCCGAGCTTATTGGAGAGAATTGTGTACTGCTTTTCTGAAATAGTATGACTATAATACCAGGCTTAAAGTGTCTATCAGAGATTTGGAATTGACTAAGCAGAAGCCCAATGAATCATTTTCTGATTTCCTGACTAGATTCATGAACAAGGTAGGATTAATGAAAAATAAGCTAGCGGAGAAGGATCAGGTTAGGATGATTGTTCGAAATGTATCACCTAATTTGGTTGAAAGGTTGCAAATGATGAACCCTAAGACTTTT
>CATIWM010034510.1:0-10055 GCA_949671775.1 Mallotus repandus | reverse complement strand
TTAATTTATGAAGAAATAAATGAAATTAAGAATTACATACCAAGAACATCGCCGACGCTAAAATTATATTTCTGAGACCATGCATCGTAATTCAAATCCGAAATCCATTTTTCCTCGTCACCAACTGAATAAACAGCAGATCTAACACACTTGAAGAACAATATATTGATCAAAAGAATGACTAAGAAGAAGAAAAGGTTGTTGTTTCCCATCAGTGATGTAGTTGAGAGGTTGACAAAGTAAACGAATTAGTGATAGAAATGGCCTTATGAAGCTTGTGAATGAAGTATAAACAATACATTAGTCAAGAAGATTGAATGTGTCTTATAATGAATTAATTAATGAATTATTATATATTTTGGTTTGTATAGTTGGAATGTCTAACTTTAACTTCTGTTTATAATTTATATGAAAGACGGCAGCTATTCTGCATAATCATTATGTGCTATATGCTCTTCTGCTTTGTGATTACTCATTCTTTGATGACTTGGTTGATGTATAATGCTACAAGTCATCTATCTTTCTCCATATATATATATATATATATATAATGTTGCAAGTTGATATAAAATTGTGGTCCATCATTATCATTTATTATGAACATTAGCACCTTTTGTTTCTTGCAAGCATGTGTTTTCATGTAACTTTCAAGCAATGAATTATTATCAACTATATAATTTACCATTGAGAATTAACAAAGAAATCAATTCAAAAAAAATGAACATACTCATAACAGAATCATCAGTTAGCACTTTAGTGCTGTAAGTTTAAAATCTTACATTTTCATCCTCTAGCCCCATTTTGTTAACTTTTTTTTTGGGCAAATAGTTAATTAGTTTATTAAATTAACTGAGAAAAAGTGACATATTAAATTATTATTTTTAATTATGAAAAAATTTGTTACTTTCTTAATTTCTTATTATTTTTATTAATTTTTATTTTACACTATTATTTCTTCAATTTGACAACAAATGAGTATATTTTTTAGAATTTTTTCAAATTAAGTTGTTCAAATAAATTATAAATATCTGTAGAATTATCATATCATAAGTATGATATGCTAATAAAATTTATGTATTACTCAAAATTTACAAATAAAAATTACAAAAAAATTAAGATTTAAATAATGATGTTATACAATAAAAAAATACAATAATATCGTTATCGTTATTAGAGTTGTGCATGGGTCAGAGCAAGTCGGAGAATGTAAATTTTTCGAACCCGCTCTAAAAGTCGGAGAGTTCTAAAAACGATTCTCCGGAATCAAACTGAATATCAAAATTTTTCATCCTGAATTGCTCCGAATTTTTGGAGTAATTTGGAGCGGAGATAAGGAGAAAATGTAGAATATAAATTAGGTTTTCAGTTTTAGTTTGTCTTAAATACCCATCGTTCGTAATGTTAAATTATATAGATTTATCCAAAATTACATAGTTTTACCAGCCCAATCCTATCGCAGTTTTGAAAATCTTGATGTCTCCCTGCAAACTAAAAGAAAACCTCCTACCTCTTCTACCTCCCATAAAAAGAAATCAAAAGCCTTGAATACCACCTAAACAACTCCTAACCTATATGAGGTTGCTTGCATTTATGACCCAACAGCGGAGGTTGCTCAGCAACCTCGCCGAGAGTCATGAGTTGCTTAAGTTGGAATTGCTAGGGGCTTGGGAGCCCTCAGACAATTCAAACTTTGAAGAATTTAATTCTTCTTGAAGATCCTAGTTTTGTGTTTCTTCTTGAAACAAAAAAGAAGTCTGATGAGTTATGTGAGTTGCGAAAGAGTTTGGGTTTTGAGCATCAGATTGTTGTTGATTACGAGGGAACGGATTCACGTATATGTGGTTTGGCTCTCTTTGGAAACAAAATCTTAGTATCAATTTTCTGTCTAAAAATCACCACCATATTGATGTTGTTGCTACAAGCCCTAGGTCCTCCCCACGGTGCTTCACTGGGATTTATGGATGGCTAGAGGAACACAATAAACATTTCACTTAGGAGCTTTTAAAAACTCTTAAAGATAATTATGTTGGTCTTTGGGTATGTAGATGTGATTTCAATGAGATTTTATTTTCTCATGGGAAGACTGTTGGTCATCCACGTGATTTTGATAAAATGGGAGCTTTTCAGGATGCAATTTTAGAGTGCCATTTGAATGATCTTAGCTCTTCAGGCCATCGGTTCACTTGGACCAATGGTAGAGCTGCTGAAAATAACATCCAAGAGCGCCTAAATAGATTTTTGGCTTCTAATGAGTTGATGACTCTTTTTCCAAATTTTAAAGTCACTAATCTTGTTCGATAGTCATCATATCACTGCCCAATTCTGCTCCAATGGGAAGTGAAAAAAAGAAGAAAGAAATAGGTGAAGCATTTTAGTTTTGAGTTGATCTGGCTACAAGATTAAGGGTTTAAAATAGTAGTGGCAGATGATTGGGGTATCAGTGGAATGCTTGAACCAGTCTTGAATAGTAAAAATAAAACTTTTAACTGTAGCATTGCACTCAAATGGTGGGAGTTTACTCACTTTAGTCATGTGTTATCCAAGGAAAAGCAGTTACTTTCTGATTTGGCAGAACTTCAAGAGCAGCCACTAAATTCAAACAATCTTGTGGCACAAAAAAACTTTTAGAATCAATTGGATGAAGAGGAAAGCCTTTGGTATCAAAGATCACGAGTATGGGGCTTAAGGAAGGTGATAAAAACACAGGATTTTTCCATTCAACTACTTCTGGAAGAAAAAGAAGAAACATGATCCACATAATCCAAGACCAAAATGGTGTTTGGTGTAGTGAAGAAGAATGGATTGCTCAGATACTTTCCCATTACTTCAAAAATGTATTTTCCTTAAATGGTTCTTTTGACATAACTAGAGCAATTGCAGCTGTGGATAAAAGCTTAGATGATCACCAAAAAATCCTTCCTTGATTAACCTTTCATAAAGGAGGAAGCCTATTCAGCTTTATTTCAAATGCACCCAATAAAAGCCTTAGGCCTTGATGGTATGTCTGCTATTTTCTTTCAAAAATTTTAGAATATTGTAGGTAATGATGTCTCTAATTCTGTTTTAGCAATTTTAAATAATGGTGCATCTTAAGAACAAATAAATCAAACCTTCATTGCTCTCATTCTTAAAATTAAAGACCCCTCTAATCCAAAGGATTTTTTACCTATTAGTTTATGCAATGCATTGTTAAAAATTGTTATAAAAACTATTGTTAATAGGTTAAAGTCCGTCTTACCTTCTCTTTTTCACGAAACACAATCTACTTTTGTTCTTGGCAAACAAATCCTTGATAATGGCCTTTTAGCTCTAAAATTTTTTCATCATAAGAAAATTAGAAAAAAGGTTCTAAAGGATTTTATGTTTTAAAGTTGGATATAAGTAAAGCCTATGACAGAGCAGAGTGGTGTTTTCTTGAAAAAATTATGGAAAAGATGAGTTTTTCTTCGAAATGGATTTCTTTGATTATGTCTTACATTTCTTCAATATTATATTTTGTTCTTATCAATGGAAATCCAGGTTTTTCTTTCACCCCATCTAGAAGGTTGTGCTAGGGTGACCCTTTATCACCTTATTAGTTTCTCTTATGTGTAGAGGCACTTTCAGGTTTAATTAGGTGTTGCATTCAAAACCCATAAGAGCACAAATCGTGAATTGTAGTATAAAGAGTTATTGATCCCACGAGGATTGTATAATATTCATACTTATAATCTCAGCTAGCAAATTAAATAAAAGGTGATTTAGCAAATAAAATATAAATTAAAGTAAATCAAGCTAAATTGAAATCAAATAATTAAAACATAGAGCCTAGGTTTAGCTTCATTATTCCAATTCGATCATGAACACTTAATAATTAAAAACATTGAATTTAGTTAAAGGTAATTATTCTAAAATACCTAAAGACTATCTCAAGTTCAATTAAGCATGTTACGATTAAAGTTTAACCTTCTCTCATGATTAAGAAATTAATCAAAACTCATTAAGTTCCTAAACAATTATTTTACTCCTGAAGAGCTTCCATACTCTCGTGGTCCCCCAAAGAGCTTGCCTACTCTTATGTTCAAGTGGTCTAAGTCTTATAAGTCTTAAGCTGGTAAATTCTCTTAACTCTCATTGGTTAATCTACCCATAAACATGCAAACAATCTAGCCAAGAATGGAAGCATACATTAAGTGCAACTCATAGAATTAATTGAAAATCAAATTAATAAAACTTTGTGTTAAATCACATCATGAAATAGCTACTCCTAACCTAAACTCTAAAAATAGTTTAGCCACACATAATTGTGGCGACAATCACAAACATAATTAAAAGAATAAAATATGAAGAAGAAGAAAGTAAGAATAAATATCTTGAATTTCGTGACTCCTCTTCAATCTTCGGCTTTAAGGATTGCTCCCCCAATGTAGAATGGAATCCCCTTAAACCTTCTCTATAATCCTTATTTAGAGAAAACATGATGAAATCTATTTGCCCCTGAATTCCTGAGTCCTTCTTGAAAAGGAAACTTTACTATGCCTGACACCACTTCAACATGGTTTCAACATGGGCCAGTGCCACTTTGAGTCAGAATTTCCAAATCTTTGCATTGCATTGACATGGTTTCAGAGTAACACAGGTTGCACACCCCCGTGTTCAAGCTGTGTGGAAGTAACTCTCAAACTCCAGTAGTAAACACTGCTTCAGCATGGCCGTGTTAAAGCCATGACGTCCAATCCTTTGACTCTTTGGATTCCTTTTAATGAAATTTCCTACAAAAGAGGGAAAACTAATTAGGAACTTAAATAAAACTCCTTATATGACTAGAATTGAACCAAAAATAATAAAATCATAAATAAAACTCTAAACTAAAAATATTTCTTAATTAACCCAAAATCTACCCGATTAACATTATTTATCAATTCAAAAGTGATTAAAATTCAACTTAGAAAATATGTAAATATTACACGCATTAAATTCACCCACACTAAAGCTTTGTTTGTCCTTAAGAAAAAATTGAATTTGAAATTTTAAGAACAAGCTCAACTACAACCAAAGAATTTTAACTTCTAAGACATGCAAACCGATAACACCGAGACTGAAAATTGTTTACTAAAGAAGATAATTGGAAAAAAATATATGATATATGAATAATTTACTAATCATAACCCAAGCACATAATTCTTTAAAATCTAAAGAACATAGCTCTGGAAAAGAAACATTAAGGTTTATAACTCTTTTAAACAAAAATTAGGTCATGAATTCATTTTACACTCCATTTCACAACATCTTTTCTTTTCTTTAATGAGTGTGTTTTACACTCCATCTTATCATTTTTTTTATATATTCTCTCTAATTAAACCTTCCCACTCTTAGTCATCCCTTGTTGTTCCTATATTACTTAGCGTGGATACCACTAAGTTGGTCTTTTAGATACTCGTACTCTAATTAGAGCATTGGAATAGATTCAGAGCATGTAAAATTTAGATTTAAGCACTGCTCTAACTAAAGAAAAGAGAGATTTTTTATTTCTTTTAGAATTAAAAACCAAAATGCATTCTATCCCAAAATCATGCTCAAATTCAATCTCCAAATTCATGCTTAGGTTATAAAAACTAAAA
Source organism: Mallotus repandus (assembly GCA_949671775.1). Lineage (NCBI taxonomy): Eukaryota > Viridiplantae > Streptophyta > Magnoliopsida > Malpighiales > Euphorbiaceae > Mallotus > Mallotus repandus. The sequence continues at coordinate 4,455 of CATIWM010034510.1, read as the reverse complement.
TTTTCATGCATAATGACCATGTACAACCATCTTAATTAATAAACCATTCAATATTTTGATAATTGAATCGAGAATGCAAACTCATCCACTATCACCCTCTAATTGCAATTGAGCATCAATTTTGCATAAAACCAAGAGAAAAATTTTAAGGACAAGCTTTACCATAAGTGTGGAAAAATTGAGTTGAAAGTTAATGAAAATCGAACAACTTTTTATAAACTGGAATACTAACTATCTAAATGCAATGTACGTATGCAATTTACTAAAAATATGTAAAATGCAAAATTTTAAATCACGATCATTTTAAAACTAAAATTCATATGCATAAAAAACTAAAATGCTAGACTAAAAATTATAAAATGAAAATGCAAATTGCACCCTCCCCCACACTTATCATTGCCATTGTCCTCAATGACTTAAACAAAAAAAGAATAAGAAAAGAAAAACATAACAATAAATGACATAATAGGAAGAGAAAAGAAATACTGCCCTGAATATTCGTTCTTTGAGAATGCATTAAACAACAGTAAAACTAAACAAAAGAACATAAACAAAATTGGGTATGGGGTAAGGTGAAAAAGATGAGAAGAGATCGAGAAAAAGATGAAAATAAAAAGAAGAAGAAAAAAAATTCAAGAAAAAAAACGAGGGAAAGTGGCTAGGGTTTAAAAGTGTGGTTTTTATTGCAGGGTCATGACACATGCATGTTGATGTCATGTTGAAGGTATGTCGAAGGAGTGTGGGCTTCCGCTAAAAATTGGCATATGCAAGAATTAGACACACGGCCGTGTGCAAACCATGTCGAACTAGGAAGCTTGTGACATGGCCATGTTAATGTGGTGTTCAACCCGTGTTACATTCGGTGCATTAAAGACTCGTTATGGCATACGACCATGTCGATGCTGGGTTTAAGGTGTGCCATGACCATATTAATAGTGTGTTGAGCCCATGCTGGCTTCTATCAAAATGGGTTTAGACCTCAATTGATGTTGAGGAGGTCACTCATGTGCCTATGTTGAAACCATTTCCAACCAGTGTGCAGGCCGTGCTGATCCCATGTGCAGCCATCAAAACTTCATTCCTTATCCTTTAACTCCCTTTCTCAATGCATAATTTTTCTAGGTAAAAAGCAACAATAACTAATTAAAATTAAGGTAAAATAAAACATAAAAATGAAAAAAAATAAAGGAAAAGTAAGAAAAACATTAGGTTACCTCCTAACTAGCGCTAATTTAAGGTCATTAGCTTGACCCTAATGTCAGATCTTCACTTAAGGAGGATTGATTAAAGAATAATCCTCCCTCGCTTGAGATCACTTATTTGACACTCGAAAAGAAGATGAAAAATTCTTAAAATTCATATCCTTCAAAGCACTTTTAATTCACCACTCTTTAGTATCTTTCTCAGGTGGCCCCTTTTCTTCTTAACTTTCTTGGTTACTTTCACCTCGTTGGTATCATGAATGAAGCACATTTTTAGTGGCTCTTTGGGAGCTTGTGCAAGAATGTCTTTAGCACAAAAATCAACTGCACCTACCAGAAAATAAAAAGTCATTGATGAGGATTAGGTTGGCTTCTTAAGGACATCAAACTCTACTTTTTCTTCTACATTCTTGAGAATAATTTTTCCATGTTTGACATCAATAATTGAACTAGAGGTAGGAAGGAAAGGATGCCTCAAAATAGTTGGAATTTGGTAGTCCTCCTCTATCTCCAAGATGATGAAATCTCTTGGCATATAGTAGTCTCCAACTTTAACGGGTACATTTTCTAGGATTATATAAGGGTAGATGATGGAACCATCCACTAGTTGTAGTGACATCGTTGTTGGCTGTGGCTCACCAATGTTTAGGCGCCTGCAAAAAAGAAGAGGCATTGTGCTTGCACTTGCTCCTAAATTACATAGAGATCTACCTATAAACTCATTTTCAATAGTATAAGGAATAGTGATACTCCTTGGATCTTTAAACTTTTGTGAAATCTTAGTTTGAATTACAACGCTACATTCCTCATTAATAGGAATGGTTTCGAAGTCTTCCCACTTTTTCTTATTGGTAATTATGTCTTTAAGGAATTTTGTATATGAAGGCATCAAGAGAATGCCATCCAAAATTGGAATGTTCAATTTAAGCTGCTGAAATGCCTTCAAAAACTTCCCAAATTGCTTATCATGTTTGCTTATTTGTTGCCTTTGAGGGAAGGGTAGTGTTGGAGTGATAGTTTTAGGCACCTCTTCTTTCTTTGATTCCTTCTCTTCAATGTATTCCTAAGTCTATTTTTTTTCCTTGTGAATATCCTTTACAACCTCTTCTTCTTCCTTTTTGATTCCCATCTCAAGTAGTTACTTCCCACTTCGAAGCATTATTGTATTCACATACTCTCTTGGGTTCTCGAGTTGACTACAAAGTTTACTTGATTGTTGAAAATTAGAGGTACTAGCTTGCGAAGCAATTTGATGCTCTACATCTTCATGTGAGAAGTTAGGTTCTTAGTCCTCTTTATCCTTAAGAAGCTTCTCCATCATGTCTTCAAGATTAGGCTTGTTCTCATATTGTTGATGGAAAGTGTTAATTTATTGGAAATCAGATGGGGCTGCTTGAATCCCTGGTTGGCATCTTGCACTCCTCCTTAATTAGACCATGAGAGGTTGAGGTGATTCCACCATCCCGGATAGTATATGTTGGAGTAAGGATTCCCTTGACTTCTTTGGAAGTTATTGAGAGCATTGAGTTACTTTATTAAAGGATCTTGAGATGAGAAACCCCCTTGACACTCTATAGTTGAGTGACCTCCTCCATAATATTCACATGAATAAATAGACATTGGATTAAATACCTTAGTTGTAGCTTCTAATTTCTTGGTGAGTATGTCAATTTTGGCATTTAAAAGGTTCCAACCATCCACTTCATGAATTCCTACAACTCTCTTTGGTGCACTTCTTTCACCTTACCATTGGTAATTATTAAATGGCATAGTCTCAAATAAATTGTATACATCATTGGATGTATTGCTCATGAATGAGCCTTGAGCTGTAGCCTCGATGATGATCCACATTGGGTTGGTGAGTCCTTGGTAAGAAGTTTGAATGAGCAGCCATTGTGGGACTCCATGGTGTAGGCACTGATGTTGTAAGTCCTTGAACAGATCCCATGCTTCATACAAAGATTTACCATTGTATTGAGTGAAGCTTGTAATTTATTGTCTAAATTTTGTTGTCTTACTCGATGGGAAGTATTTGCCCAAAAACGTCTTTGACAACAAATCCCAAAAAGTGATGGATTTTGGTGCTAGGGAATGCTACCACAATTTAGCTTTATCCCTCAAAGAGAAAGGGAATAACCTATGCTTTATTGTGTCAGGACTAACCCTATTCATCTTGAATGTATCATAAATCTCCAAAAATTAGGATAAGTGGGCATTAGGATCTTCACTACGTAGACCTCCAAACTGAAATTGTGAAACCATTTGAATGATTGTTAGTTTGATCTCAAAAGTGTTAGCGTCAGCTATAGGCCTCACAATACTATTATGGGTATCTCCTGGATTGGGAATTGTGTCTTAAAGAGTGATTTGCAGCTTCATGTGCCGCTTGATTTTCAACCATTGTTTGCTTGTCTTTTGTGTACTTTTCCTTTCGGTTCTTTTTGCGCAATTTCTCAATTTTAGGATTGATTTTCTCTAAATTTATTCCTTAAGATTGAGTGTTCATAAACTAGCAAAGTAATTGAAAAAATCAATAAACAAAGTAAGAAAGATGTAGAAGAAAAATACTAATTTATGAAAAGTAAAAATTAAATTAATATCAATATTGCTAATCCTCAGCAACAGTGCCAAAAACTTGTTGCGTTTAAAACCTGCAAGTGCATGGATCGTGAATTGTAGTATAAAGAGTTATCATTCCCACGAGGATTGTATATTGAGTACTAATATTCCTACTTATAATCTTAACTAGCAAATCGAATAAAAGGTGATTTAGCAAATAAAAATATAAATCAAACCAAATCAAATAATTAAAATATAGAGCCTAGGTTTAGTTTCACTATTTCAATCCGATCATGAACACTTAATAATTAAAAACATTGATTTCAGTTAAGGGTAATTGTTCTAAAATACCTAAAGACTCTCTCAAGTTCAATTAAGCAAGTTAAGATTAAAGTTTAACCTGCTCTCGTGATTAAAAAGTTAATCAAAACTTATTAAATTCCTTAACAATTAGTTTACCCCTGAAGAGCTCGCCTACTCTCGTGGTTGAGTGGTCTAAGTCCTATAACTCTTAAGCTGATAAATTCTCTTGACTTTTATTGGTTAATGCACTCATAAACATGCAAACAAGTTGGCCAAGAATGAAAGCATACATTAAGTACAACTCATAGAATTAACTGAAAATCAAATTCATAAAATTGTGTTAAATCACATCGTGGAATAGCTACTCCTAACCTAAACTCTAAAAAGAGTT
>CATIWM010034495.1:0-10248 GCA_949671775.1 Mallotus repandus | reverse complement strand
TAATTTATTTACTTATTTATTTAATCTTCCATAGAGATAATTATTGGGCTAATTAACTTAAGTCTACATTGGGCCTGTTCTATGTGTGCGACCCTGTAGGTTCATATAACATTGGCAATGGGCCCAAAATTTCCATTTTAGCCCACAAGTCATAATTGATCTCTAGCAAGACATTATGACTACCTAAGTTATGTGAAGATCGATAATCCGACATAACCTAATACACAGTGTGTACTATAGTCCTTTTGTCACATGATATCCTGATTGAACATAAAGCATGGATTATGTCATCCTTATATTGTTCAATCGTATTATTTCTCGATCCCAAGTAGACTGATACTGATAACTCTTTATTATTCTAGCATGGCCATGTATTTCTCTTCAGTTTAACTCATCGAGGGGCCCAATAGACATCTTCTTAAAATGATTGAGGGATAAATTCCATTTTAATCACTCACATCCCTTACACAACTCATTCTATATCCAATCACAAACTGTTTTACCATCCAGTTAATGATGATGTAGGGATGTGTTAAAATATAGAACTTATCATGTAGAAAACCATGGTGATTTCAAGTCAGAGGACTCAAATAGTACTACTGTGATGAGAATTACCTATGACAATAATCCATGTGGTATTCTTATAGTGGGTCGATCTAGTACATCATTTCTTTAAATATGTACCTATGAGTTTGACTTAATATCTTATATACATGATCAGTAAAACTTAATCATCAGTCAACCTCATAACAGTCTTTATTCATTGTTATTCCCACAATAATAATCAACTAGGGATGTTTAGATTAGGATTCAAGTATCACCTAAGAGTTTTACTATTAAGTCATATACTTGATGATCTTAGCAAAATTAACTAATCAAGGATAATACTAGAATTAGCCAGTAATAATAAAAATGCCTCTTTATTAATAAAATGAAAATATGACAAAAGTCAAAATATAACAATTACATAATTGGCCAAGGTCATATCACTAACATGATTGATAGATCGTTATCTTTAAAAGTGTTATATGTTACATCCTTACATCCATTAACAATCATATGGATAGCCTAGTATGCAAATAGAAACATGTATGGTGGTGGAAAGTTTAAATTTACTGAAGTAGATTAACATCACTCCTAAAAGTAGGTTTAGATCGCCCACATTAAATGTTCCTAAAAATTGTGCAAGCTGCTTTTAATATGATTAAAAAATCATCCATATTTGTTACATTTCAGATTGTTAGCACAATGATGGAATACGGAGAGGATGGTACTATTCACTATCCTTATCAAATTTGGAATCTATGTCATGTTACATGTAGACAACTTATGGAACCACAAAATATTAATAGCCAAAATATGAAATTAAGACTGATAAAACTCTTCACATTAAGTTCCTTAAAGTATTTTTGGAGAATATAGCATTTTCAAATACAGTAGGATGTTTATTACCATATAGTCTAAAGATCATCTTGATACCAAAGGTAAGAAGTTCAATACTAGTTTGAATTTCAAATTTGAGACCTTTGAGATTTAAAAGAAAGTAGTTGAAAATAAAGAACAGTACCTTATGGTCTATAGAGATATGGCAATTCAAGAATAAGACAAAAAAATACAACTTGAATTGGAATTTACATGCATACAATTCATAGATGAAGTGATTAGTGATTTCATCCATGATGTGAGTCTTAGTATGATTAATTGAGGCATGTTCTGTAATTTTATCTTTAATAATGACATATCTTGTGTTTAGAAAATACCATTATATTTTTTGTCTCTTTCGATTTCCCTTCAGATAAAAAGACACAATATTCCCTTAAATTATTGCACTAAAAGATAATTGAAAAACAAGACTAGAGATATCGATTGTTAGTACTAATGTGCTTTAATAATTTTATCTTTTATGCTGGCCAACAGTACTAGAGTCACCATCTGCTTAATTGTATTTCTATATGAAGTCCTTTGACTTTTGAAAGAAGGGGAGCATAAATAAAATCAGTTATAATCCCTATATTTTTAATAGTAATTTTTACTATTCTATACCTTGTGTCATCATAGTAATCACTATAACAAAAATGTAATTCTGAGACATCAAAGAAACGTCCCTAAAAATAAGAAAAACGTCACTAATAAGAATTTGAGACAAAAATAAATATCACAACTAGCGTTGCTATAGCGCAGTCATTGATAGTATTTAGAGACAAATTTAATAAAATGTCCCTAAAATATTGCGTTTTGGGACATAGAAAAATGTCCCTAAAAGTCTAAGCCAAGTTCGATTTTAAGCCGATTCCATTAGAGACGAAATAAAATGTCTCTAAAAGTATTATTTTGTGATGTTTTTTAATTCATCCCAAATAATCATATTTTATTTTTGTAATTTTATTTATTTATTTAGTAATAATTTTTTATCATTTCAGTACTCATGTTAAAATAATTTGTGTTGACCTTAGTAATGATCAATCTTGATTTTGATATTAACAAACTTAATTTTGAGCATTTAATTTTTTTTGTTTAAATGTGTATAAGTTAGGGCTCACTTTGAAGTCAAAATGGAGTATAAATATCAAAGAAAAACATATCTAGACATTGGTCCCAAGTATGGTCACGACTGGGATTGATAAGTATGCTTTTGGGTTGATTCGACCTATGAGATTCAGGGAGGCTTTTGACATCCTTAGAGCTTTATATGAGAAAGTGCTCTTCTTGACATTTGAATTAGACATCATAAACTTTCTGAATTAAGCTTACTTGTCAAAATCTGAGTTCATTTGGGTTTGCAAATTTTTAGTCAAAGTTAGTATATGTAGCTTTCATTTTAGGTTGCACAAATCTTAGTATTTCAATAATATAATTTCTTGAGTAACAAAGGTCCAGTTGAGGTGATTCAAAATGATAAGGAAAGATAAGACGAGTATCTACAACTTTTATGAAGTAAGATTAGGTTGATGTGATCATCTTAAAGGAATAAAGTCCCACTCACGAGCATCTCATGAATCAGTCATGAGCTGTCCCCTGTTGGTGCCAATATTAAGCCGTTTCAGCTGTTTTGGACAGTGATGCTCACGAGTGATGCTCATGGTCATGATTAGCTCGTGAGCATCCTCTTAAAAGCTCATAAATGGGCATTTTTAATAAAAATTTGAAGGCAACGACTGTATTTTTTTATCCTCATGAGCTAGGACATCTTCCTCACGATCATGAGCGTCATTCTGACAGAAATAAGTCAATTTAAATCTTCAAATGTTTAGAGATGTTGGAGACAAAATTATTGGCTTAAAATAACCATAATTTTAAGCAGTTTGTCTATATAAATAACTCCTAGAGCTCAATTGATGTTAAGACACTAGATTATTACAATTCTCATTCTTAACATTCAAAAAAGCTCTCAAATTCTTTCAAAATTCATTTTATATATTTGTATAACTCTTGTGAGAGTTGGTGAGTGTTAGAATAGATAGTCTTGTTCTTCTATTTTCTAGGTTTAAGAAAATGGGAAGTGAGATTCTATTCTAAAGGAATTCGTTTAAGTGTTTAGCCATTAAAACACTTGGGATTCAGTTTTAGAGTGAGCCTAGAAACTCTAGTTTGTAAGGTTGTAAGAGTAAGCCTTAAACTCTTATGTAATCTTAATCTTTTGAATAAGATTATGGGTGATTAAAAATCCTAACTTAGGGATATGTTAGGTGGAGACATAGGATTTTTGAGAATCTGAACTTCTTAAATTCTTGTGTTCATCATTCTTCCTTCTTAATATTCTTCTAATTCTTGCTTATTTTTTTTTAAGTTTTGATTTTTATTCGATAGCCCTATTCACCCCCCTCTAGGACATTTTCATTTGGTATTAGAGCTTTAATTCTAGATACTTCATTACTAGAATACAAGATCATGGGAAGTGAAACACAAATATTTCTTCTTTTAGACCTTTCTTTGATGGAAGTGACTACCCGCATTAGAAGTTCAAAATGGAACTTTATTTAAATAGTGATTCAATAAAATTATGGGATGTCATATTAGATGATTGGGAACCTCCAAGAGGCAAAATCAATGATGAAGAAGTGATTCTCAAGAGAAGTCAATGAAACCAAACTCAAAAAGATGAGAATCACAAAAATAAGAGAGCTATGACCACTCTACTCTCTTCTATGTCTAGAGAAGAAGGTGGGAAAGCTCAACATTGTTTATCCACAAAGAGGTGTGGGAAACTATTGAAAATTATTATGAAGGCAATGTGCAAGTAAGAAGTAAGAAGGTTCAACTCCATATGTATGAATATGAACTCTTCAAAATGAAGCCACAAAAACCAATCACGGAGATGACCAACCGTCTCCATGCTCTTCTCACAACACTCAATAAACTTGGAAAATATTTCTCTAAGGAAGAAGTAAACAACAAGATTCTAAGAATCCTACCTAAGAAGGATTGGGAATCTTGGGTTACTTCAATTGAGGAAGCACAAGACCTTTCAACTCTCTCAACTGACGTGCTTATTGGAAAGCTTCTCACCCATGAGCTTAAAATAAAGCAAAGAGGTGAAGAGTAAGAGGAAAAAGGAAGAGAAGAAGAATAACATTATATTAAGAGCTTCAAAAAATGATAGTGAAGAAGAAAACCTTGAAGATTCTAGTGATGAAGATAGTGAGATTGCTATGCTCATTAGAAACTTCAAGAAGTTCTTAAGAAAATAACATACCTTAAGAACAAGAGACTTCAACAAGAAGTATGAAGGAAAGGTAAGGAGAAAACCAAAAAAGTTACTTGCTATGAATGCAAGAAACCAAGTCACATCCAAAGTGAGTGCCCTAAACTTAAGTTCAAGAACAAAGGAGTAAAAGATAGGAAGAAGGCCTTTAAAGCTACTTGGGATGACTCCTCTGATTCCGAAAAAGAAGAGGAACAACAAGAAGTGTCCAACCTTTGCTTCATGGCTCTTCAAAACAAAAATGAGGTGACTTCTACTTCTAATTCTTCTTATAATGATTATTAATATGATGATAATGATGATGATGATGATGATGAGAGCTCTATTGCTAGCAAACTTATGCTTAAATGCAAAAGCCCACTTGCTAAGAAAAAACATTATAAGCATAAGTTAACTAGCTTAACCAAGGAATTTGAAAATTAAAAAAATGAATTTTCAAATCTTGTTAAATTAAATGATAAATTTGCTAGTGATTTGAAAAATTCAAATTCCTTAGAAGACCAACTTAAGAAAGCCAATAATGAAAATTAAAAGCTTTCTAAGGAGGTTTTAGAATTAAAGAATTATATTTCCAAGTTCAAAACGGGAAAAGAGACTTTAGATAGTCTTCTTGACTCTCAAAAATTTCATAGAGATACTTATAGAATTGGATACAAAAATGGAATGTCCTTATCATCATCACACATTAATTTTGTTAAAGCATCACATGATTCTATTGCATCTACCTCTAAAAATGAGACTCAAGCTTTCAAAGCTAAAGAGGTCATAAGTGTCAAATAAGAAGGGAAGGTCTCATAAGACTCAACCTCCATTGACACAAAGAGGTAAGACGCTAACTAGAGCACCACAACCTATACGTGCTTATATGTATACTAGACATAATTATAAGAGGGATGCTACACAACACAATGCACATAAACATGTTGCATAAACCTATCAAAATACGCATTGTCATTGCCAATGTATGTCTCACACTATGACTCAAAAGAGTTATAGGAAGCATGCACTACCACAATATACAAGGTGTGTTTCACACACTAGGAAAAAATATCGCCTTAGAAGAAATAAGTTTTTCAATGTTGAATTTTTTTATTGTATAACCAAAGGTCACACAAGTAATGTGTGCTTCTATAGAAGATTGCACTTAAACTTGCTTCCTTTGGATTACCTTGAGACTAACCAACCTAGACCAAGAAAGGTTCAAAAGAATGTTTAAATTATGTTATGTAGGTGTGCTTTAAGTCCACAATAGCAAAAAGTAAATGGTATCTTGACAGTGGATGTTCAAGACACATGACCGAATAGAAAGAGTAATTCAACAAGCTTGATGCTAAGGATAGAGGTTACTTTTGGGGACAATACAAAAGGAAAGATTATTAACATTGGAGAACTTGGTAATCCTCAATCCTTATCTATACATCATCTATTGTTTGTTAATAGTCTTAAACATAATTTGCTTAGTATAAGTCAATTAAGTGATATGGGAAATAAAGTCAATTTTTGTCCCAAAAATTGCTTTGTTAGTAGGCTTGATGAAGACACAATAATTTTTAGTTGTAAAAGAGTAGATAATGTCTATGTTATTGATTTCAATAAAATTGACAACAAAGATATTAAATGCTTGATGTCTATTTTCCATGACACATTGACAAGCCATAGAAGGTTAGGACATGCAAATTTTGAGCTATTAAATGATCTTTGTAAATAGGAACTTGTGATTGATTTACCGAAACTTGAATTCACTAAGGATAAAATTTATGATGCTTGTCAAAGGGGAAAACAATCAAAGTCATCATTTAAACTAAAAAATGTTGTGTCAACCTTTAGGCCACTTAAACTTATACATATGGATTTATTTAGTCCAACTAGAGCTGCTAGTCTCAGTGGGATGCACTATACATATGTATTGGTTGATGACTACTCTAGATTCACATGAGTGTGTTTCTTGCTCATAAGAATGATGCTTTTAAAGCTTTTGAAAATTTCTCTAAAAGAGTTCAAAAGGAAAAAGGTTTTTGTATTTCTTCCATTAGAAGTGATAATGGAACCGAATTTGAAAATGAAATTTTCAAAAAATTTTGTAATGAAAATGGCATTGCACATACGTTTTCATCTCCTAGAACTCCTCAACAAAATGGGGTGGTTAAAAGGAAAAATTAAACTCTTGTGGAAATGGCTAGAACAATGCTTCATGAGTATAATTTACCATTACACTTTTAGGCGAAAGCCGTTAACACATCTTGTTACATTTCAAATCGAGTTTTCAAAAGACTGATTTTAAATAAAACATCTTATGAGCTTTGGAGTAATAGAAAACCCAAAATCTCCTCAAGTGTTTTATATTAAATACTAAGGACAACCTTGGGAAATTTGGCTCTAAAGCCGATAAAGGAATTTTCCAAGGCTACTCCACTTTTAGGAAAACATATAGAGTCTTTAATAAGAGAACTCTAGTAGTTGAAGAATCTATGCATGTTGAATTTGATGAGTCTAACCTACTTGATCCAAGAAAGGATTTTTGTAGTGTTGATGATGATGTAGGTGAGCTTATGAATGAGAGCATTCAAGAAGAAAATGCTAGCAAGCCTTTGGAACTTGAAAGTCCTAACAAAAAAGAAAGTGAGGAAATGCCTCAATCTTCTTTAAAGGATGATCTTCTAAAGGATTAGCAATGCAAGAAAGCACATCCTCATGACCTCATTATAGGTGACAATATAAAAGGGTTAACTACTAGATTTTAACTTAAGTTTATTGTTAATTTAGCTTTCATTTCTCAAATTGAACCCAAAGTTATTGATGATGCATTGAATGATGAATTTTGGGTCCTTGCTATATAAGAAGAGTTAAATCAATTTGAGAGAAATAAAGTTTGGTCTTTATTTTCTAGACTGAAACATCATCCTATTATAGGCACTAAATGGGTGTTTAGAAATAAGATGAATGAACAAGGTGTCATAACTAGGAATAAAGCTAGACTAGTAGCTAAAAGTTATAATCAAGAAGAAGATATTGATTATGATGAAACCTTTGCCCTTGTTGCTAGGTTAGAAGCTATTAGAATGCTACTTGCATTTGCATCATTCATGAATTGTAAACTTTTTCAAATGGATGTTAAAAGTGCATTTTTAAATGGTTTTATTGAAGAAGAGGTTTATGTTGAACAACCTCCAGGTTTTGTAAATTTTGACTTTCCGAATCATGTATTTAAATTTTCCAAAGCATTTTATGGATTCAAACAAGCTCCAAGTGCTTGGTATGAAAGATTGAACAATTTTTTATTAGAGAAAAAGGGTTCTCTAAAGGAAAAGTTGATACCACTCTTTTCATAAAAAAAAAATAATCCAAACATGACTTATTAATTGTTCAAATTTATGTTGTTGATATTATTTTCAGTACTACTAACCATTTCTTGTGTGAGGAATTCTCTAAGTTAATGCAAGGAGAATTTCAGATGAGTATGATGGGTGAACTTAAATTCTTCCTCGGATTACAAATCAAACAGTGCAAGAATGGGATTTTCATTAACCAAACCAACTACATAAGAGACATTTTCAAGAACTTTGGCATGAATGGTGTTAAACCAAGAAAAACTCCAATGAGTACCACCACCAAACTCAACAAGGATAAGAATGGAAAACAGGTTGATGAAAAGTGATTTAGAGGTATGATTCGATCTCTTCTTTATTTAACTACTAGTAGACCCGATATAATGTTTGCCACTTGCTTATGTGATATATTTCAATCTAGTTCTAGGGAGTCCTACTTGAATGAAATCAAAAGAATTTTCAAGTATTTAAGTGGAAGTTTGCATTTAGGACTTTGGTTTCCTAAGAGTTCATCCTTCGACTTGATTAGTTATCCATATGCCGACTTTGCTGATAGTTTATAACATAGAAAAGCGCTTTTGAAACTTGTCAAGTTTTAGGATAATGTTTAGTTTCTTGGTTTAGTAAGAAACAAGTTTTGGTTGCCTTGTCCTCTGTAGAAGCAGAATATGTTAATGCAAGTTTTTGTTGTTCACAAGTATTGTGGCAAAAATAATAATTGATGGACTATGGCATTTGATCACATTCCAATTAAATGTGATAATACAATTGCTATAAACCTTAGCAAAAATCACATTCAACATTCTACAACCAAGCATATAGATATTAGACATCATTTCTTGCGTGATTATGTTCAAAATGGTGATATCTCGCTTGAGTTTGTTGATATAAACAATCAACTTGTAGATATTTTCACCAAACCTCTCAATGAAGAGAGATTAAATTTCATTAAATATGAACTTAGCAAGATTGATGGTTCTAGTTTGTCTTGATTATATGTTCAATTGCTTAATTGATGGTTGGACTATTTGATTTCATAATTTCATTTGAAATCATGTTGTGCTTATTGATTGCTTTGATTGAAAATTGTTTTGATTTTGATTTTAACATTTTTTATTAATTATTGAAACTATTTCAATAAATTAATTGTTTAGTTTTTTAATTGTCATACATTTATATATGTTTAATTTTTTTTTTTGTCAATTTATTTTCGATTTATTTTAAGTATATTTTCAGTTACTGAGCTTTGAGCTATTATTCTATGTTTAAGTTTCTTTCACGTTAGTTTATATTTGGTTTATTTTCTATCTTCTCTCGGTTTATGAACCAAGGGCTGTATGTTTATGTCATGTTAACATTTGATATTTTAAATATCATTGTGCTCCTATCCTTTTTATTAATGCAATTTTATTTTTTATTAATTCAAGTTTATTTTATTTCTTTTTGATTTTAACAAAGGGGGAGAAAAATTTGAGTTTGCTTAACTCTTTTTGTGATTATTATTTATTTCCTTGTTATTTATTCCATGCATTGTAAGTGTAGCTAGCTTTTATGTTAATTAATGATCATGTTAATGTTTTAATATTTGTAATGCTAAGCCTTATTTTGCTTGCTTGCATAATTTATTTTATTATTTTACAAAGGGGGAGAAATAGTTTTTTGGTTGAAACTTTCATGTTTTCATTGCTTTTGTTCTTGGTCTTTAAATAGTGCTATATGTACTATATTTGTGATGCATATCTTAGTAAAATTTATCTTTTACCTTGTTTATGTTTCTTAAATATTTTGTCAAGTATTTAATGTTGTTATTGTTAAAATTAGTTGTTTTATGTAGTTAGGATTCTGTTGTTTAAATAATCCCTATTGTTAAGGGAAAGTTTGTTATTTTACCTATTCCTTTGCTTAATTACCACACTATCAGATAGTGTTGTGTGGGCTACATCTTTTTCGTATTTCAGTTGCTGTACAGGCTATATATAGCCAACTTTCTATTTCAATAATATTCAAGTTATCATATTTTCAAACATTTTAGTTTTAACAATTGGTATCAGAGCTTCTCTACAGGGGCCTGATCAAAATTTTTTTGAAAGCAGCAGTTCTTTCAAGTAAGTGATAAGAAGATGGCAACAGAAAGCACTTTTGTTCAGCCAGCAATCCCAAAGCTCGATGGTCACTATGATCATTGGGCAATGCTCATGGAAAATTTTTTGCGATCAAAAG
>CATIWM010034467.1:0-29843 GCA_949671775.1 Mallotus repandus | reverse complement strand
ATATAAGTGTGTATGTGTAAAATCACAAGATGTTTGTTTATTTTTTCTAAATATTAACATATTTTTTTATAGTTATTTTAATATGTAAAATTTTCATACATAATACTTTACTCCAACAAAATATTTAATTTCGTGGGTTTTATAGGGTTTATTAAACTTTATCCGAATTTTATTTATTTTTCCTATCTTTTAATTTCTAAAATAAAAGGAAAAAGTGGGGCATAGAGTTGCAATTATTGCAGAATATTTCTTTCTTCATATTTAGTTTTTTCCTTATCTTCAAAAAGAAAAAAAAAAGAAAAAACTTACACCACAAAAAAAGCACTAGAAGAAGAAAAATAGATACAATTAGAAAATAAAACATATATATATATATATATATATAGATATATATATATATATATATAATGTGTGTGTTAGTGTTAGAAAAAGAAAATTTTACATCTGGGCTTTCTAAATTCTAAACCTTCAATCAACAGCAGTTAGAACTGAGAAGTATAAATTAATTGCAAACAATTGCGAATAAAATTTAAATAATCTTGTAGGTTCATTTGTAATTAGAATTCAATAATTATAATAGACAATCAACAATTACATTTTTTTATTTTCCGACTTTGAAATTTCATATATATGTAGGTTTCAAACTCTGTATTCATCTAAATCATATATGGAAAGATTAAAATTTTGCAATAAGCAACAACATTAATTAA
This sequence comes from Mallotus repandus, assembly GCA_949671775.1. Classification (NCBI taxonomy): domain Eukaryota; kingdom Viridiplantae; phylum Streptophyta; class Magnoliopsida; order Malpighiales; family Euphorbiaceae; genus Mallotus; species Mallotus repandus. The sequence goes on along the minus strand of CATIWM010034467.1, from coordinate 29,133 downwards.
TTAAAAAATACTAAACTGATTTTCTTAAAAATTTCAAATCGAGAAAAAAAAGAACTGAAAGTCAAAAAATGAAGAAAATTTAATTAGTCTTAATCTCATAAAATCACAATTCAACAGTGATAAAGAAAAACTTACAATTTTAGGAGGTGTTTAGTTCGTACTCTAGAATCAGAATTGGAAAAATGATAGAGGGAATGAAAATAGAAATGAGAATCAATATCATTTACCAACTAATTTTTTTTTTATGAAAATATATTTTTATAATTATTTTTATATATAAATTTTAACATTATAACTATTTTTACATATTACAATTAATATTATAATTATCTATCATAAAATATTTTTAAAATATTTATTTATAAAAATATTATTATAATTTTTAAAATTATTTATTCAGAAGTTTAATTTATATTTTTATTAATTTATATATTTCATTTATAAATTTTAAAAATTAAAAATTTAAATTTAAATATTTAATTAATTTATAATTGATTTGACCAATTGCTAAGAAAATAAAAAATTATTCTTTAAAAATATAAGAAGGGAATCACGTTCTTATTATCATAATGAATTTTAGTCAACCAAACACTAGAAATCAGAATCATTGATTCCGATTTCAATTCTTATTTTTACCAAATAAATAGAGCCTTAATTAATGTTCAAATTTATCCAGAAATATTGTGGAATTTTAAAAAAATCTAATTTTGAATAATTTTTTTGAAATAATCTAATTTTGAATTATTAAAGTGTATGGATTGTACATATATGCTATTATCCAAAATTTAAAAAAATTTAAAAAACATAGAAATTCCACGCACCCATGAGTGAGAGAAGAATGAATAGAAATGAAGTCGTGTGTATATAAGAACCTCAAAGCTCCAACAAAGCCTCCTCACCAACTTCCCTTCTATGTTCTCAATCTCTCTCTCCCTCTCCGTTGCTACTAGATCTTGACCACTCTTCTTCTTTAATTTCTTCTTCTCCTTCAAAAACAGCTTTTATCTGATGTATCTTTCATCTGCTTTTTTTTTCTTTTTCTTTTTGGTTATTGGTCTGTTTAATCTTTAATCACTCTCTTCAATAGTTTTCTTGTTTTTTTTTTTCTTCTACCCTTTTTATGTATTCACTACAACTAGGCTCCATTTTGACGGTGATCACATCTCTTTCTCTGAAGCTACCAACAAAAATATTTCTGACCCACAAATCCCAAAGCCATGAATTACCTAAAACCATTAGTAGTTGGAGCTGTAGGTTTTGTGTGTGTATGTTGAATTTTTTTTAATTTTTAGTTTTCTTCTTCTTCTTCTGAAAAGAAAACAGATCTTTCTTTTTCATGGTTCTTGTGTTTTGGCTTTTCAACTCTTTTATAGGTCAATGTGGTTAATTATATATATACATATATATAATTATTGTCTGTGTAAGACCATTAGTTAAATGCCACTTGTAATCACTTCAAAGCAGCAATTAGCACTCATAAAAATCAGTAGATCTGTGCTGTGCTGTGCCGTGTGAGCTGTGTGCTCCTTGCCCTTTCTCTTTCTCTTTCACTCTTTATTTCTTGATTAGCCTTAATATTTGTGATTCTCTAAATTTTTGTTTCTTACTGATAAATAAAACCCAAGTTCTTCATTTACATATATGTATATTTAATGTTTCTTCTAGTTCTAGTGCATGGATTGTAAAGGAAACCAGTCATTCTTTGCAGGTGCAGCATCACCAAGATTCACATGCAAATTATAATCAGGGGCATAGATAACCATCTCTTTTTTATTTTTATTTTTTTTAACTTTTTTGAGTACCTTCTGCCCAAGTTTTTCTTTGAAGGTGAGAATCTTGATGATGCTGCATCAGCGATAAATGGCTACATATACACTTGAAGTATCTGGATCCAAGACCTTGTATATGCATCTGATCAAACCCAGGTATAAACTTGCCAAATCTTTTACTATAATTATAATATAGACTGTGCCCATATTTATTATATATTTTCATATGTAGTACTAGCTAGCTAATTAGTTCTTTTTGAAATGATTCCTCTCTAGATTCCTCTCTTCGTTTGCTCTCTCTTGCAGGGAATGAAATATGCTAGCTATCTATGATGAGGGTACAGCCACAGGTACAAAGATCATTGAGATTGATTGCTAGGCTTTGGATTGATCCTGGTGACCAGGTCAGATTATTTTATTCTGAATTAATTTACATATAAAAAACAAATTACCAATACATGGCTTTCAACTCTAGGGTTTTAGTTCTCCTTATTACATCAAATTTAATTAGCACTTGAAAATATTGAAGCCCAAGTTTTATCTGCCATGCTAGCTTGCTAGCTAGCTCTAGAAGTAGCTATATCTATATATGAGTATGGAAACTTTGGGCATGGTAGCTAGCATGATTTTACATTAAAGTTTTTATGTCCCATGTTCAAGCTTTATTGGGTATTTTGCTAAGATATATACTCTTCCCCAAAATTATATGAGTACTAGAACAAAGATTACTTTAGTTAATTACCCATTTCATATAAATCTAAGAGGAGAAGGAAATGCAAAGATGTATATCTATATCTATATATATATATTCTTTCAAAAACAAATGTCTAGCATTTCATGTCAAAAGTTAATTAATATATGATGAAGAACAAAGTGTATATATACTAACCCTCCCTCCCCAGAAAATACAAAGTCAGTTCTGAATTTTTCTCTCTTGGATGCATGTCTCTATTGGAGTTTGAGATTAAATATATGTATTCTCTTCTTGTTGTTTCCTTTAACTTATCCAAATCTAAATTATTGTTTCTCAAATGTTTTGATTGGGAGTATATATATTTTTTCAGTAAAGATTTGTAAGCCCTCTTCCATCTTTTGGAGTCCTTCCAAAAGAATCTATGAGAAACTGTTGATTTTCAATGTGCATTAAGAATAACAAAGAATATATATGTATCACTTATATTATTTTACAGTCAGACTTGTTCTGGCATAATGTCCCACATGCAAAAAACAAAATATATGAGTGTGTATGTGGGTATATATTAATCAATTTAAAACCTTAATTATTAGCTTAGCTCAGCATAACAAAAGATCATTATGATTCTATGTGACTAACATTATTTTTTCCAACACCACATGATTATGCATGGGCTCATGTTAATTTATTGGATGAAGTGTTTGTTAATTGATGTATCAGCTAATATGATCACTATTGAACTTTTTTAATCACTTTTATAAACTATAATTTATGTTTAGGAATGGGTCAAATTTGTTTTTAGATTCCAATGATTATACAGAATTAATTATCTTCTTGAAATTGCATATAAGTAATATGTTACTGATGAGCTCCGTTTAAAATATATATATATATATATGTAACTGAGCTTTTCGTTCTTTTCTTTTTTTTTTTACTTTGACATTTTCCCTTTTTTATGATATGGGCCATATCTATAAAAGTTGGTAAATCTACTCCAAATCTGGTGTCTTGGAAGCTTGGATAGCTTCTTCAGAGACTGTACTGTGGAAATTAAAAGAAACTTAGTGAATGTACAATCAGTTCTTTTCTTTTAAAAACAAAATTTCCTCTTTGTGCCCAGTTATGTATAAATATTGAAGAAGAATCTGAGAGCTAGCCAAGTCATAAAGTGGGGCTATGCAATTGGTGACAAAAGCTGTTATGTCAAAATAGACAAGTGTGAATTGGCAAGACCAACAAATCATTCTTTCTTCTTAAGGTCCACAAGTACATAGAGAGTAAAGAGGAAAATAAAAACAACTTTAGTGTGTACTCTGTGAATCTTGGCAAATCAGTTTTGCTATAAGAAATTTGCCTGTTTGCATATATGCAAATAATGCATTTTTGGATTTGTATGATGAGATGAAACTTCACTTCTTTGATTGATGCCTTTAACTCTTCAGTTCTTATCTCAATCATTTCTTATCAAATCCTTGGAATCATTTATAAAACAAATTTAGGAGATGGCCTTATATTCAGAATCATGATGAACTAATTCATCCTTATGAATTGTTGTTGTTTTTGACATTCCAAATGACCAAGAGTTACTTCTTTTCCTACCATTCATGCATATATAGTTAATTAAGGTATTTTCACCATATCATACTTAATTAATTACTTGTAACATTGTTATTTTTCACCATGTTGCACTTGCTGCAATTCCCCCCCTTTTTTTTTCATTATTAAACCTTTGTTAGTTTTTGACATTATAATTAGTTACTTTCTTTCTATACATATATAAAATTAGATGGTTCTGATTTTCTTGTTTCTTCTTCTTTATAGATACCCAATTGAGCAATCACATAGCTGAAGGTAACTTTTCACCTGCCTCTCCTAATAAAATTTGAATGAGCTGAAAAACTAAACGTAGTTAATGCTCATTATTTTAGTTAAAATATGCCTCAGATTATCACTTTGGTCACACACATAGTTTTACTACATCAAAAAGAAAATGATAAACAAGAAAGCAAAATTCTTATCCAATTAATTTGTTTGAAACTTTTGAATCTTACTTGCATTCAGAGTATTACACCCAACAATTGAATTAATAATATATATTTTAAAATATTTTATGCTTGACCAATAAAATTCTAATATATGTTCATATATATGTATTATAAATTTAATTATCGAATATAATAAACCTGAAATGGGTAAGAAATTTCCTTGAATCACACGGAGGGAGATTGAAAATTATCACTTTGAAGTGACATGAACTTTAAAATGAAAAATGAAAATAGAAAACTAAATAGTTATTTAGTCTTGGAAAATAAGGTTAGTTTTTTAGAAAATTTTTCCAAGAAAACTATAAATAGAATTTATTGTTTAGTTGTAATATTTTTTAATTTAGAAAACTAGAAAACTAAAATTTTTCAAATCATAAAAGACTTTAAAAAACTAATAAAAGATGTTTTTTAATTTTTTTAGTTAATATTTTGACATTACTACAATTTTCTCAACTATCACAACATCTGCTACCACCACCACCATAACCTATGCCGCTGCCACCACCACTATAACCTACGCCACCGCTGCCACCACAACCCCTATCTCCATTATCACCATAACCTTCATCAACACCACCATCACCATAGCATCTTGACATAGTAGCTGCACCACCGCCACCATCATAACTTCCACTATCTCCACTAACACAGCTTTCACACCCTCCACTATCACCACCATAACCTTCACAACTACCACCACAACTTTCATTCCCCCCACCACCACCACTACAATCACAACCTTTGCTACCTCCACCACCACCATTATAGTCTCCTAAGTAGTGGTTACAACACCACCTCCACCACACAACCTCCACTACTACCACCACCACCACACAACGTCCACTACCTCGATCATTACCACCACCACTATAACTCAACATCTACCAGCTCCACCACCACCACCACGGTCTTCTGACACAATGGCTACACCACCACTACCGCCACCACCATCATCACTACTACATCCTCCTGATATAGTAGTTGCAGCACCACCACAACCACAGTCTCATGACTTCAAATTGAAATTAATTAAATGTGTATGAATTAAAAATTTTTATAAAATAAATAAATTTAAATTAAATATCATATAAATTACAACGATTGTTATGTTAAATAGAAAGTTACTATAACAAATTTCATAAAAAAATAAAAATTATGAGAACATGAAAACTTGCAAAATGAAAAATAGAAAAACAATACATTTTCTATTTTGAAAAAAAATGAAAAACCAAAAAAATAAAGAAAAAAACTAAAAAAAATCTTTTCCAAAACTTAACAACCCAACCAAACAACATAAACTAAATGAAAAGGGTAACTTATGTTTTATCTAGCAAGGAATTGATTAGACCTACACCATGCAAATTATTGAACAACACAACTAGAGTTGAAGAGTTCCCTAATTACTCTTGTATTGTATAGCCTTTTTCTTGATTAACCTTTCTTCTACTAATATATAAAGTACCCAGTTGTTTTCTTGTGGATATTGTGATGGTTATTTGGCTTACTTTGTCATAAGTGAACACTTTAGCAGTTTTTGTTCACAATATCTCCAAAATTTTGTACTTGAGAATTATTTAACTAACTAATCCAAGAGGGTTAATTTGATAAAGAAAGTATTTACATAAAGTATTTTCATATTTTGTGAGTCAACGGTTTAATTTTTCCAAAAAATACATTTTTAATATTTTTCGAGAAAACAATATAATTTTGGTTGATGAATGAACTAACTAAAGTAAATTTTACTGTTTTAACTATGTATATATTTAGTTAGCAATAAAAATTATATATCCAAAAGTAAGACTACTCTTGAAAGAGTTTATATATGATTTTTTTTTTGGTAAATAGGGAGGCTCATATGATCTAAAATTTGATGAACTGTACAATAAGGAATAGTCATCCCCTTTAAATTGACAACTGTAAGAATTGAACCCTACACCTCAAGATACCCTAAAAAATGAGTTATCATTTGATTACTCCCTTACTGATAGTTTATATATGATATTAAACTATCTTTGTAAACTATATTTCATGAGGGAAAAAAGATGAGGGATTTTCTCTTTCAATATTGTAATTTGGGTGGTATTTGGTAAAATTGGAAATCGAGCACTGAAATTTTAAGAGCAAAACACAATAAATATAGCAAATTTTAAAAATTGAACACAAATCATCGTTTTATAACTATAATATTTCGTATTATTAAAATTCTTCATACATTTTGACTAACTATTTAAAATAAAAATTTTAAATTAAATAAACAATTTTTTTGTCAGTTGAAATGTTAACTTTTTTATCAAACATAAAATATTTAACGCATCTATTATGCATTTAATAGTGGGATATAATAAATACGTATTTTTGACAAATGATGAGAATTTTACTTCTGGATGGTTTGGGACCGAATTATGATATTTTAATATCATAAAAAAGCTTTTATTATTTAACTACTCAACCTTCAATATTGGTGTAACTTTTTATATTTTTAATGTAGTTTTGTGATATCAAATTGAAATATTAAATTGTTAAAGTAATCCAATTAAAATATACTATAATCAGCTGCATAAAAAATTAAAATTAGAACTAAAATATATGATCGTCCAGGCAATGAATAGTACAAAATATTATTAAATCTAATGCTAGCCATAGCAATTTTGTAAAAAAAAAAGCATAATATATTTCTGGTCCTCTATATTTGGCATAATTTATCAATTTAACACCTCAACTTACAGTCTTGTCATTTTAACATTTAAATTTGTCTAAAATACACTAATTTGATGTCATAATGTATCTACTATCTCCTGTTATTGTCACTTTTCGTCAATTTGATATCTTTATTTGCAATTTTTAGTCAGTCAAATTTTTAATATGTGACACATATTGATTTGCTATTTCATGTCACGTTGCTGATAGGAGTTTCAAAATTATATATTAGACAAGTTCAAATGTTAAAATGAAAAAATTATAAATTGAGATATTAAACGGTTAAAAAGTGACAAGTGAGGAATCATGACTGCATTATGAAAAAAAAAGGGGGCGAGATAGCTATATAAGCATAAATATAGTGGTACATATGTACAGGACCCAATGCATCCATTAGCGTCTCTTACTATGCAACGATGGTCCCATTCATTAGGGTTTCAAATTGATTCCATTCTCTTTTTTTTTTCTTTGTTTCCTCAATAGACCAAAAAAAATAATAATAATAAAGAGAAAAATCCTTTCTTTATTTTTTATTATATATTAGGAGAAAGGAAAATAAATTTACTTTTTATTTTTTTCAAAATAAAATCAAAATCTTTATTCTGATGTACGAAAAAAAAATCAAATCTAAAACTATATAAAGACATATAAGTAATCAAACTAATTAATCCACTTTTTCACTCCATTTTCTCTTTAAATGGGTGAAAAGCATATTAGAGTTCATTATTTTCCATATTATCCAAATAACGGAAAATTAATTATTTTATTTTTCCTAGTGATTTTCTTAATCTCTTAATCTCCCTTTTTTCCAAACAAAGTGTTAGAATATTGAATTTTTTTATTGATAAGAAAATTATTTTAAATCCTTTATATTTTAATAAAAAAAAAGTTAACATTTCAAATGGCAAAAAATTCTACATATTAAATTTTTATTGACAAGAAAATTATTTTAAAGCATAAAAAATTGAAGAATGCATAAGAGATTAATTTTATAAACAACAATTATTTGTTTTGGTAGCAATAATTCAAATGTGGCATCATAAAAATTAAAGAATAAAAACGCCGAAACAGAAAATATGAAAAAGATTGCTGCATGAAAAAAATTAAAAAGAACATAAACCTTTTTTTTCAAATATCTCACAATTTTTTTTTCAAAAAAAAAATCACGTAACCAAAAGTTTCATGAGCACATAGAGACACACTAGAATGATAAAAAAAAACAATAATGCTATAAAATTGAAAAGCGAATTTCTGTGAAATTTACATGTTTAACTTGTAAAACAAAAAAACAGGTTTTGCTTATAAGGTCAACCAATACCACAAATCAGTTTATTTGGATATTAACATTTGATCATGCATGTATTTGGATTTGCAATAATTTAATTTTGAAATCTCATGAATTTGTACCAATATAAGTTTCTAATAAATATATAATAAATAAGAAAAGGAAAATAAATAAGAATTTTAAAATATATAATTATATGAGACATAAAAATTTTATATTCAGAATTTAATATCTTAAATTAAGAATTTCAAAAATCAAATGTACAAATTCAAATATAAAAAATAAATTCACAAGAACGATGTAAAAAATGCATTTAATATCAATTGATTATATATAATTTTAATTGTTGAACAAATTGTTTGAAAATATTTTATATTTTAAACTTAAAAAATGAAACAAAATATTTAAATGCGATACCTTTATACCTTGCATGTCTAGAGCGTAAAAACTAGCATTATATATTTAAATACTTGCAATAAGGAGTAAAACCAAAAAAGAAAAAGAAATAAATTAACTAGTGCATATATTTTCTAATTCAAAACTATAATTTTTTTTTATCTGTCTCAAATTGTATATATATATAATTAAATTGTACAATAACACTTGTTTTTGAAAAATAGTTAATTTACTAATAATTCTATACTTTGTATATATGTTTATTTGATCATTCAATTTCAGTCAACTAATATAAATTGTCTAACACTAATAGGAGAAAACCTTTAATTGATTAAAATTCTAAAACCCAAATTTTCATATTAAATCATAAAACTTATTGGGGTAATAAGCGGAATTATACCTAAATTCATAGTTTTTTCAATCTATTTAAAGTTGTGCTATTGGTTTCCTAAGTCATTACATTTTCTAAGGTGATTCCTTTAGTTTTCTCTCTATTTTCTCCTTAATGATGATATATCAGAAATAAATTGAATGTTACATTTAACTTAGAGATCACAACTACTGATATAAAATAACTTCTCAGTTATTTTTTAAAATTTTTATTTAACCCATCATAAAAATAGAAATTATTTTTGTGTGTTAACATATTAAAGGTCCACAATTTTTAAATACATTAAAGTTTAAACTATAAAAAAAAAACTTTAAAAGATCTTTTTAAATAAGTTTAATCTTATATGACAATTTAAAACACAAAAAAAAAATCACGTATAAACCTAATATTGAATTAAGGATGAAGCAGTGATATACGAGGGAAAGATTGTTTTTTTTTTTTTGGGGAAAGAGGGAAAAATTATAATACAATAATTTTAATTATATTTTTTTTAAATAAGTGTGGAAATTATATTCGACCTGAAGAAATGATTTTTTGTGAGATAATCAACAAAAGTTCAAAAAAAATAAAAAATAAAAACGAAAAAGTCAAGGTCATCTAAAAGCTGATCGCTGTAGTAAATTGCATTTGTACAATTTACTGATAGAGTATGGTAATATAGTACAATTTCTCTAATTTTGATGTGACATATATATTTATCTCAACATGTTTCACTTCTTCTTAAATCTTCATTTCATACATTTATGCAAAAATTCAATGTAAATGTTTCTCTTAATTGGATTGTTATTAAAGAAAATTCAATACATTTTACTCAAAAAATACTAACTATGAAAATTTTATTTGTTTGTATATAATGTAGTTAATGCTTTTGATGGTAAAAAAAAAATACATGAATAAATTTACATATGTCATATTATATTTATGTTTTCAACTAAAATAAAATCATTCATGCCCATATTAAGAAATTTATATCATTCATTTAAAATTGTTATGCATGACAATCAAATTAATTTAAGGCCAATAACAAAAAAAAAAAAAATCAAAATGCCTAAAATTTATAATCAAATATATTGATTTGAGCTTGTTCTATCATTGTATGAGTGTGACTATGTTGGCAGAGTAAATAGACTTGACATATTAATAGGTCCACAAACTTCATTTTTCATTTTTTTTGAAGGGCAAGATTCATTTTTCAGTAGTAGCTTTTTTTTTTTAGAAAAAATAAATATACTCCAAGTAGTATGTATTTTCTTTTCCTTCTTTGATAAATGCATTTGTTTTCTTTTTTAGAAAAAAATTCAATTATAGTTGCATTTTTTTTTCAAAAAAATAATACTCCAATTAGTATATATTTCCTTTTCTTTCTTTAATAGATGCATTTTTTTTTAGGAAAAAATTCAATTAGCATATAGGTAATTTGTATTTTTAAAAGTAAATTATTATGTTATTGGTGTTTGAATTATTTTGACAATTTAATATTTTTATTTTTATAATAAATATGTGTAAATTTGCATATCAATTATAACTTAGTGTATGATCACTTTTAATTTATTGGTTACTTAGTATTTAGAATTCTTCATTATTATAAATAAAATGATAAATCTTTATATTAGATGCCTAATTTTACATTTTAGTGTAAGAATTTATTTTTTATCTAATAAAATAATAATAGAACATTTATCTGATAATTCAAAATAATTTAGAAAATAATTTGAAGTGTAATTAACCCATTAATATGACCCATATATCACACAAATTTTTGCGACTTATCTCAAATTTTTTACTTATTTAATTTTTAGTTTTATCGATTTTATTTGATCAGTTGAAATAGCATGTTGATTTAAGTCTAAAAATATTTATCAATCATTAATTTTAAAATCACCAATTAATATATCAAATTATAATACTTGTAGTCTACACACCTATTTTTTTATAAAAATAAATTATGTGTGTATATACAAATATGTAAAGGCTGATGGCAATATGCAACACTCTGGAGAGAGTTTTTTGAGAGGGACAGCTGAGCCATCGAAAGAAAAAGAAAGGACAATCTCCAACACTGTCCTTTTAAGATGAATTTTCCTTCATTACATAAAGAAAAATTCCTCCATATTTTGTGTGTGTATATATATATATATAACTTTAATATAATACTGTTAGCATAAACAAGAATTTTCTCACATTAAGTTCTTTCTAATTTTATATTGAGAGGTAGTTTTTTTTTTGTACATGCAATAAATTTTTATTTATTGAGCCAAAATTGATTTATCTTTTTTTTTTTAATTTAATGATTAAAAACATCATTCCCTCCTCCAATAAAATATTTTAATTATGTCCATTAACTGCTGTTCTGATTTCTATAAAAGAAAAGACAGTGCTTTAATTGTTTTTTTTTTTTCTGTGCATGCTCATCTTTCTTATTAGCAATAAATGAATTTATTTTATGGGTTATTAGCAAAATAATTTTTAATTTTTATAATTGAGGTAAAGTCAACTTTGATCTCCAAAATCTAATTATATATATATATATAAACACACACAATGTGATTGGAGAATTCAAATTGAGAGCCCATCAGTGAGAAATAATTGAATAATTAAAATTTCATAGTTCAAAAAAGTGGGAAGGCATCAAATTTAAATTTAAATTTCTTTATTTCAAAATATTATGAAATTTGTCATTTTTCTTGTTAAAATTATCCAAAAGAGAATTATTTATATACATATAACCTAATATTATTATTTTCTAGTACCCTATAGTCCAATGGCACTAAGCACCATACAATCCAAGGGAGTAGGACTCGATTCCTACTTCTATCCTCTTTCCTACTCTTTGAGGTAGTTAAAAAAAAACTAATATTTTATTCGGTTCTTTAAGGTTGATCTTTTCTAAATTTGACAAAACTATTATAATTGTGATCCTTGAAAAATAAATGTCAAAAGAAATAATGTTTAATTTTTTTTTTAATTTTGTATATATATATATATATATATATATATATATTTATATATAGATTGAAAATGAGGGTCGACAATAGAGAAATCAAACGGTCCCCACAAAACAAAACCATAATGATGTGTGTACCAAATGAGGTGGACATATATATTATTAGTGAGTCCCCACTCAACAAATATAATGGCAATACGAATGATACCCAAATTGAATGATCCTAACCATCTAACTTTGTACGTGTAATTTCAGTCCACAAGAACAATAGACATCCACTTAATTACATCTCTTTTCTTCTTTCTCTCTTCTTTTTCATTATTTATGATGTGGGAGTTGTGTTATATGAGTTTGTGTGGCCTCAAGGTTTGGGAATGGGACAAATGTTCAAAAAAAGAGGTAGGGGATGGTACCTTTTTTTTTTAAAATGTATTTACTTATTTTTTTTCTAAAATTGAAAAAAAATAAATTTGCTTTTACAATGGATCGATATAAAAATCTAACTGATACTCCATATCATTATCCAAATCTAAAATATAAGTCCAACAATTCAAAGTCCATGAAAAGTTCAAATCTATAAGGAAATATAACAATATTATTCCTATACGAACAAGAATTTATCAATAATAAAAGTCCAAATCCAATCAGGGTTTAAGTTGTATATCTCTATATAAACCTTTTATACCTTTTATATATTTATCCAATCGTTATATTTCATACATTCCTTACATACTCATGATACAAATTCTGATTTAAGCATCGGAGTGCTTGTGGAGAAATCCCATGAGTACACCTAACTCTTTAGTGCTTGTAGGTTCGAAGGATTCTGGAACAAGTTATCAAGTGGCACCTTTTTTGGGAACATCATCCTTCAAATTGAAAATTATTGTATGTCTCAAAAGAAGTCCTAATGACATTAGCTCCACCTTCCACAATTCAAGAAATTACTTTGAAAACAGTTAATACCTTGCTACCTATTGCTACCACTTTGCTACCCTTTGCTACCACTTTGCTACCCTTTGCTACAATCTTGCTAACTCAGTTGAAGGCATCTACAAAACCAATCACTCCATCTACCAATTTTCCTTTTTTGCCGACTTCCTTTGGAGGTACACCGTCTTTTTTTATTACGCACCTTTACAACATAGAAGCAAAATTGTTCCATTTTGTTCACTCTACAAACCTACCTAACTTTCCTATGGTTATTGTTATAACTGAATTAAACCCAACCAGTTAGTTGGCTAACTTACCTCTGCTTTTGTAAAGAAGTTTTAATAAATTCTTATGTGGATTCGACAAAATAAAATAGTCATCCTGCAACTGAAAAAATTAATCCTATCTATGAGGTAGTTTGTGATAGAAGCTAATGTTGTAGATTCCATTGGGATCACAACCATGATACAGATGAATGTCGAGATCTTCGAATAGAGATTAAATGACTTGTCAAAGCCGACGCTTTAAACAGGATTACTAAAGCCCCGAAAAGGGATAGGTAGCAAGATACCTAGACATGTAATAATGAAAAACCAAAAAGAACTCAAAGAGAAATTTCTGGGTCATAAATTTGATAGTTATGGAGATACCATGACTAGAAATAGAAAGAGAAGGCCCTTATGAGAGGTATATTCCCTATCTAAATATGATCAAACCATAACTTTTAGTTTGAAAGACAGAACTGTTTGTTAGCCTCACAATGTTGCATTAGTCATAAGTGTATACGTGAATAATTACCTAGTAAAAAGGATATTAGTAGATGGAAGAAGTGCAATTAATGCATTATCATGGCATGCCTTCCAAGAAATGGAAGGATCAGTTGTTGACCTAAAGTCTGTACATAATTTGATCACCAATTATTAAGGTGGAACTGTTCAGCCAATGGAGAATATTAATATTCCTTCATTAGTGATAATGGCAAAGGCAATAGGTAGTGAAATACCATGATAAGAGAGTCTAAAGTACAACATTCAAAGTTAGAGATCTAGTTATGAGAAAAGCCGACATTGAAAAAGGAAACTCGAGGACTGGCAAGCGTGAACCCAATTGGGAAGGGCCTTATCAAGTAATTGAATGCACATGTAAAGAGGCATATAAAATTAAAGATGTAAAAGGCAAAGAGCGTCCTCGATATTGAAATGTTAAAGGTCTTAGAAAATTCTATCAATAGAACCAAGCAAAGAGAATCAAAGTAGTTATTTAATGATATGCCATGTAATGCTCAAAAGAGTAAAGTTCAACAATAATAAGAAAATAGACTCTTAAAATATTTCATTCACTTTACTTAAGTTAAAATATACAAAGATGGAGGTTAAAATCAATTATTTACATGAGACTTAGTTGGAGGATCATTATAAGAAGAAACTTGAGACTTAGATGTACCACACTCAGTTATTCCTCAGTGCTCGAACTGCACGGCAGCAGAGGCACAATCTGTTTTAACAATTTTAGCCAGCCCTTTGTATGAAATCTTATCTAACTCTGAAAATCTAAGTCTTCATGTTGTTGGGTAAGAATCTGCTGCCACTTAGACTTAAAGGCTTGGAAGAACTCCTTGGTTATATTTTGAAAATTCTTGAAGTCCTTCCTCCGACCATCCTTGCTTGGTTCTACTAATAGAATTTTCTAAGGCTTTCAACATTCTAACATTGAGGACACTCTTTGCATTTTTACATCTTTAATTTTATATTCCCCTTATGCATTTAATGACTTGATAAAGCCCTTCTTAATGGGATCCAAACTTACCAGTCCTTGAGTTTCCTTTTTCGATGTTGACACTTCTCATAACTAGATTTTCAACTTTGAATGTTCTACGTCGAACTCTATTATCATAGTATTTCACCACCCGTTGCCTCCAAGCCTCCACTATCACTGCTAATTTATCGAGATAAAAATCTAACCACATACCTTGTAAATGGACAGTTCAAGTTTTATGTTAATGCATTATTTTTTTTAAATGGTACATACGTTACTACATCATTCATAATTTCAAATACATCACTATCAATACAAAGCAAAAATCATAATTCATGTAGAAAATAAATAGTGCAAACATGCTTCACATAGGAATCGAACCTTAGACCTCATTCTTAGGTTCTTAGCTCAATAGCTAATTGAACTGCATCTCATTGATGTTAATGCATTATTTTAATGCCGACTAAACGGAGTTATTTATTATGAATAGAGAACATTTTATTAAAATTGTGTGCATTGAATATTATAAAATGATATCTATTTATAGTGCACATATACAACTATAAAAAAAATAGAAAAATCTCTTGGTAGAAAAATATAATAGGAAGAATTTTCTATAATTATACCATAATTATGTTAACAATCCCCTCAAATTTAGGCGATATTGTTAATATTAGGTTGAGTTTGGTCACTAATTCTTAAAAATGGTCTAGAAGATGAGCATTAGTGAAAATATCTGATATCTGATTTACTGATGATAGTGATTGAAGATTGATAGTATCTGAGGTTATTGATAAGGAAAAAGGGAAGGAAGAATTACAATAAAGAACTTTTTTAGCAGATTCTCAAAATTACGTATAGTAGTAAATCTTTTAAAAGTATCTTGATTGGGCTAGTAATAACAAGAGTAAATGTTCAAGATTGAGTAACAACAGCAAGAGCAAAAGATCTAGATTGGGTGGTAGGTACAAGAGCAGATAAAACAATGTCAAATAGTTGAAAAATATCAATTTTTCTATGGCAGAATTTTTAGAAACAGATGTGTGTGAAGTAATTCAGAAACAAGTCTAACAAGGATAAGAATATGGAGAAATATAAAATAAGAAAATAAGAAACAAATAAATTAAAGATATTGATTTAGAAAAAAAATGCAAACGAAATTGAGTAAAAAAATCAAAAATAATTAAAGGAAAAGTACTAATTTAGAAAAAAAATTCTAATAGTATCAACTTTGATAAGAACACTAAAAACAGATAAAGTAAAAGAACTATTTGAGGGCCTATTTGACTATACTGTTGTTGATGGCTGATAGCTGACAACTGTTGTTGATGGCTGATAGCTGACAACTGTTGTTGATGGCTGATAGCTTATTTGGTACTATGTGTTTGGTAAAATTATAGTAGTTGTCGTTGATAGTGTATTGATGGCTGATAGCTTATTTGATACTATGTGTTTGGTAAAATTATAGTAGTTGTTGTTTATAGTGTATTTAATTACAGATATAGATATTAGTTAATTTATATATCAATAATCATATTTTATATATATTTTTAATAAATTATATATTTGTGTGTGTTTTATTAATATAAATGTTAACAATAATATATATGATGTAAAAATAAATATTATATATACTTATAATTATAAATATTAAGGTAATTTTTATTTTTATTACATTTTTGACACTAAATTTTAAATAAAATACTAATATGTGTTGTTATTAGTATTAGAATTGATGAGCATTCAACATTATTATTAATATAATTTTAATATTTTTATTTGTGTGGATGTGTTTAATAATTTTGTAATAATTTTTTATTAAATTAAGATTAATTAATTAAAATTAAGAAGGATAAAATAGTAAATTTATTTTTTAAAATGGTAGCTGTTAGTGAAAAACTCCAAATTGGAGCCGATGTAAACTGGAGCTATTTAGTATTCTAACAGCTACCAGTTGACAATTTAAAAAGTTAACCAAACACTATTATCTTAGCTGTTGGGAAGTGAACAACTAATAATTTCTCCCAACAACTAATTCAAACACGCCCTTAGACAAAGAAATGAAAGAACTAATATAAATCGAGCCTGATTAGAAAAATAAAAAGAGATAAAATAAAAATACTATTTTAGACAAAAAAAATTAATGTGAAATTGAACTCTAATACCATATTATAAATAGAAAAAGTATTATTAAAATTGTGTGCATTATATATTATAACATGGTATCCATTTATAGTGTACAAATACAACTATAAAAGAAAGAAATACAAAAATTTCTACAATAGAAAGAAATATAAATTTTTTTACAATAAATAATCAAATATAAAATTTTTTACACTAAATAATGAAATATAAAAATTTTTATAATAAAAAGAAATATAAGAATTTTTACAATAAAAAATTCTTATAATTATACTACAATTATGTAAATATTATTAGTTGTCCATTGGATTAGTTGTATTAAATTTTGTGATTTTACAATGTAGAAAATTAACAACTGTTACATTTTGAGGCAATAATTTATTAATAAAAGCACTTCCAATTCAGTATTATTAATAAATATAATTTTGTAACATAAAATAAATAGTATAACGTTTTATTGATATTCTATGTGAGAATACTGAGGTTTCCATTTTCGGATGGTTATTACATCAAAATTTTCTAAATCAATGCTAGGGATAAAGTGCAAAAAATAATTAATTTTATACTTAATTAAGTGTATGCATGCGTGTATACTCTTTTTTTTTTCTTCTTCTTTCTAATCATGCATGTATACCTATATTTCATTATATATGGATTGCTATCGGATTAAATTCTCTTAAATCAGCATTAAACATAAAGCGTAAAAGATAATTAATTTTATACCTAATATAGAATATAGTATGCATGGAAATATCTCATAGTTAAAAAAATAAATAAATATAATTTTGTAAATTGAATTTAATTATATGGGTGTTGGGAGACAACTTTGACATATGCCTGCTGCCAACAAAGAGTAGAGCAGAAGAAGACCCACAAATCTGAAGATACATGCAAATACCTTTAAACGATCAAAGTGGGTTTTGTACGTTTGATGGGAGCCTTAGAAACCCTAGTTTAAGTGTAAAGCTGGCAAAAACACTGCTGCTAGTGTGGTTCCATTTTTACTTTTTTCTTTTCCTGTCAAAGGTAAAATGTACATTGCATCAGAGCAACTTTGAGCAAAACCATGGCCAAAGACAAACCATATATAATGAAACACAGGTACACACGTATGTTCAGGAAGAAGGAAAAAAAAGGGGGAGTATACATGCATGCATATACTTGTATTTATCCACCCACCGCAAGGTACACAACATTATTCATCTTCTGTCCTGTTGGCTGTAAGGTTGTGGAAAATACTTTTTTTACTTTAAAATCTATGAAAAAATTATAAATTTCGGTCATAAAATTAGAAAATTTTATAGTTATGTGCATTTAAGAGTTATATATAGGAATATAATAAAGTAAAAAATTATTTATGTGCATTTATGTACATTTTACTATTCTTTTATTAGTTTTATATATTATGAAAGTTTTTTTTTAAAGCTTCAAGATTTTGGTATCAGGCGATGCATCAAGGTATCCCAATTAGACTGACACTCCCGTAGCATCAACATTATTTACCAAGACAATGATTTTATTAATAATAAAAAAGAAAAATATAAGAGTCTTTACAACCAAAGAGGCAACAAAAAGCCAAGAAACAAACAGATATCAACTATAAAAGTTAGTGAAATCTATTTTTATTTTTTCTTAAAACATTAAATTATTAATTAGTACATATAATATATAAGTTATTGGAATAATCTATATTTTCTCGTCCATACTTTTATTATTCTGGCTTTTACCCCTGCACATTTATTTATATGAATTTAGCCCATACGCTTTTATTGTTTTACACATCGACTCCTCATACTTTTATTTTTTTGCACATTAAGTCTTTCTGTTAAAAATGGGTAGAAACGACATACATATAAAATAAAATATCTTACTTAGGCCCTATAATTTTTAAAAAGTTTAACAAATTTATATATCTTAAAATTTTAATAAATTAATCCTTAATATTCTTAAATATTTTTTTATTTGTTTACTTTCAATAAATATTTTAGTTAATTATTAACATTTATATTAGATGTTTTATTATTAGCGGAAATATTTCTGAATTCTTTGTCTTTTATTAACTATAATCTAATACTAATATATATTATACTCCTTTACATAGTTTACCATTAATTTAATTTTAAGCAATAAATTATTAAAGGATGCACCTATTTTCACTCTAAAAATTTTAAATACAATCAAACTTTATCTTTTTTAAAATAATAACTTGGACAAATTTTCTTAAAAATTATATCAATAAATTTTTTTATTTCTTAAAAATTTATTACCAACTAGTTTTTAAGGTATAAATTTTTTTTATTTGTTAAAAATTCGCACATGTACAATTTTTTTCATCATTTATTTTTAATTAAAATTAGTTAAAATAAAATCTGTTGAAATTTTTGCTTGAATTATATTTATAAATATCAAATAAAAATTTTAAAGACTAAATTACTATTATATTATTTAGATTTAATTTTCATAAGAGCGATTACCATTTAATACTATTTTATATTAAACAAATAAGTATGAATAATTAAATTATATATATAGTTGACAAAATTTTACAAATTTATATTAATTAGGGACTTAATGTATTTAAAAATAAAAGTGTAGGGACTAAATGTTTACAAAAATAAAAGTATAGGGGTTAAAGTACAAAATTTTAAAAAGTATATTTATTCGTTAGGTAAGTCTCACTCTCATTAACGGCTTCACTGTCTCACTCACTGTTACATAAATCCTTAATGTATTGAGAAATAAAAGTGTAGGGACTAAATCCATGTAAATAAAAGTGCAGAGATAAAAGCCAGAAAACAATAAAAGTACAGGGGGAAAAATATAGGTTGGTCCTAAATTATTTCGCTAGTTAATTATAGTTCAACTAGTCATGAATTCATGTTTTGCGTGGATTATAATTAGTATATATTTTAAAATTATTAATTAAATAATTTTAATAAATTAAAACTACAATTTAATCAAATATAAAAATGAGAACTTAAAAATCTATTACAATAATTTTATTTTATTATTTTTGTTAAGAGTACGTATAATAATAATAATAATAATTGAATAAAAAAAATAAAAAAAATAGAAAACAGTTGAAAAAAAAGGAATGTTTTAGCTAGAATAAAAGATATAATTTTTTATGGAAAGAAAGAGTAATATTTTACATGTAATATAATTATTGTGTTATATATATATATATATAATAAAAACATAATTTTATTTTTGATGTTTTAGTTAGAATAAAAATATAATTTTTGATGGAAAAGAAGAGTAATATTTTTAAATATAACAGAATCAGAGTGTTTCATATAGCATAAAATATGTGTATTTTAAAATAAGATTTTTTATAGAAAAATATTATGAATTTTAATAACTCAACACATAAACCTTTGAAGGTGAATGTTGAATTATAAAGAGTGATGTACATTTGTCAAATTTTTTATTTAATGACTTTGGAGCTTAACATTATATATATATATATATAATTTTTTTATAAAAGAGGATCCATTTAGAAAATATAGAACTAGTATATTTTATATAATATATTGTATTCATCCAATAGTTAACATTTTTTGTTCAATTTTATTTTTGTTCCTTTTTTTGGTTGATATTTTTGCTCTATTACTAAATCTACATTTTTCCATTATTAATAGACGCAATAATTTTTAGCTATTAATTATCATTGCTAATCCTTTAACACAATTCTTTTTATTTGTACTAAAAATATTAAACAGCTTAAATTATATAGAAAATCAACAAATAAAATTTATATATGGTATAATTATTTTGTACTTTATAAATCATTTAACCTAGGAAAACATCATTTTTCATTTCTATTTTAACAAGAATTTAAGTTTCTCTTAATAGAGTATAAAAAGATAAAACACATAAAAAAAATTAAATACTTGTATGAAATTTAAAAAAAAAGCCAAAATTTTGTCCTAGGCATTTATTTGGAAACATATTTAGTTCTTCATATTTAAAAAAAAAAAAAAAAAGCTCTAAACAACTAATAGGGTATTAAACATTTTTAAATTTTTGATATATTGTTTACTCTTCATACCCCAAAATTATCTATTCATTTTTTTAATCTATCCTAAATGATCCATCATTTTTTTTATTTTTATAATAAAATTCAAAACTTTTTAATTTATTTATATGATCTATCTAATTCTATCTAACTCCCTGTTTAATATATACACATATTTATATGATCGATCTAATTCTAGTAAAATAATATGAGCTTTCCAATATTAATTAAAAGATATATCAAACAAATCATTTTTCAAATTTTTATCTATATTTTTTAATTTATAGGTGATAACTCCAAATTGGATCTCTTACTTGTGAAACCTACATCAACAAGGAAGCCAGATGAAGGGGTAGGCTTTCCCCCATAAACACCCCGAAGATTAAGTCAGTAATCGTATGGAGAAAATAATAATAAAGCAAGGAAAGTAGAATAAAGGATATAGAATAAGTGTATGATGGGTGTTTGTATGATGGAATGATGTAGAATATGTAGAATATGTTGAATGAATGATCTCCCCCCATATGAGATGTAATGAGATGTATATATAGTGAGATATTAGACATAAACCTCTTAGGAATAGGATTTTTTAGTCTTGTAGGATTGCCTTGTTTAGGAGAGAATAGACTTTCTTATCAAGCTTTCTTCTTATTCAAGCATTCTTCCTCTTTAGAGATTATAACCCTTATTAGAATAGGACATTGATATGGGGTATCAATAGGAAAACAAAATTAGATGTATAATTTTAAACTGATGCGAAGATTTAAATAATATATAGATGGACTATTTAGATGGACGTCTTGTAAATTTAAGAGATGAAAATATGATATTTTGAAATCAGAACGACAAAATGCATAATAAGATAAATGTCAGGGGTATCCCTAATAAAATTTAAGGCGTGGAAAGTGTTTTGAGTCCTATCCCATTTACCTTGGAAACTAAAATTCATTGAATAAAAAAAGGAAATTTCATTGGGTGGACGGTTAAACCACTGTATTTTCAGTTTTGTTTTTCCGTCGCTATTCCTTTCATTTTTTTCCCCTCCACTTTTTCACTTTTTTTTCATTTTTTTTTGGGATAACGACTTTTTTAGTTCTAAAAGTATAGTGATTTTAACAAATTAGTCCTAAAAAAATTTCCTTCACTGACGGGTTCTTAAATATTTTAAAATTATTCCCATTGTTCCTAGTATGTTATATTGGACGAAAATTGTTGAGATGGACAAAACGACGCCGCTTTAAAGAAATAAAATGTCGACAAAGCTTGCAATGTTAACTAAGTTGAAGCCAACACAGAATCCACGTAAGCTATGTAGACATGTCAAATTTTTCACTAACGGTTGAAAACAAAAAAAAATTAGGGTTTGTGATTTTAGGAAGAAATGAATCAAATCTTCTTTATCAGCTTCAATCACTTTCTTCAGTGCAACTTTTCTTTGTTTTTATCTTACAAAATTGAAGAGGAGTGTTCCTGGATGTTGGGAAAAGACAACACAAAGAATTCTGAAGATTGTGGGCGAAAGGTATGTCACTAACTTTTACAAATTTTTAATCGTTTATAACAAATCTTACGAATATAAAATGGGGGAAAGAATCTGATGAGCTTTTTTTTCATGGATAGATATTTTGAAAATGGAATACATTGTGTGGAGTTATAGTGGAAAATTTGTAAACAATACATACAAGGGGGGCTTGTAGTTGATTAGTGGGTTAATCCCAATATATTAGGATATGGTGTCTTCTAACACATGCTCTAGAGGAACTAAAGTTAGAAGGTAACTTTAAATTTTATTTTAAAGTGGCTGATAATGAAAGCTTAGAACTTTTGCATGATGATAAGAGTATATGTAAAATGTTGTCTGTTATAAATAAGGAAAAAGATGTGGATTTGTATGTAATTTTTAATGACTATGGGAAGGGTATTAGTGGGAAAAAGATAATTTATGATGATAGTATGGTAGGTGTAAGTGAAGTAAATGCACATGTTGGGGACGAAACTGAGTTAGGTGAGGTTGGTGAAGATGAATTAACAGTCAAGGACGAAGTGGTTGTTGAAGCTGACAAATGTAATGAATGTGAGGAAGCTTATGAAGAATTAAATGATGAATACTTGTGAGATGGTAATGATACAGAGTTATAGGCGGCAAAGGATAGGTTAAGGAAATTTAATGCAGGAAAGAGTAATGCTCAACCAGGTTATTCATAGTCTTGTAAACAATAGCAGCATAAGGATATAGATAAAAAGAAAAAGACATCTGAAGATAAAAAGCCAGAACTTGCTGATGATTGTGGTTATGAAACTGACTATGTAAAGTCAAATGTGTATAGCTATATTAACACAGATGAAGAGGCTGACATTACAGGAGGAAGGAAAAAAAAGAAGTTTCCAGCCTTTGATCCTATGATAAAGAGACTTGCATTTGGTGTGGGTATGACCTTTGAAAGTGAAGTTCAGTTCAAAGATGCATTAGAAAAGTATACAATTATGGAAAGGCATGACCTGAAATATACAAAAAATACTAAAGACTATGTTAGGATGAGATGCAGAAAAGCTAAGAGTATTACTGGCTCAAAAGGTGGTAAAGAGGGTGTTTTTTAGGTAATAACATATGTTAATCATCAATGCAATTCAATTAATAACACTAATATTTGACTTACAAAAGGCTTGCATATTTGATCATGGACAAGTTTGACAACATTCTTGCAGTTAAGCTTGTAGATTTGCATTCTTATATGAAAAAAATAACATAAGTTAAAAGTGAACTTGATGCATTATTGGAGAACTAAGTGTATAATAATTGAGAAGATGAAAGGAAATGAAACTGAAGAATATGCAATGCTATGGAGATATGTGCTTGAGTTAAGGAGATCGAATCTAGAAAATACAACATTATTAGAGACTAATGATGATGATACATTTAAAAGAATTTGTGTCATTTCATTACTGTAAGAAAGGTTTTTTAGCAGGTCATAGAAGGGTAATTGGATTCAATGGTTCTTTTCTGAAAAGAGTGATAAAAGGTGAGGTGTTAGTGGCTGTTGAACGTGATGGAAACAACAAGATGTTTCCAATAGCTTAAGGAGTAGTCAATGTGGAAAAAAAGGATAATTGGCTAGTTTATAGAAAGATAGAAGATGGATCTTGACATTGATAAAGAAAATGGATGGACATTTATAAGTGATCAATGCAAGGTATGTATACAATTAACTAGTTTTTTTACCTTCATGTATTTTTTTTTTGAATTTATATATATATATATATTGACCTCAAAGTATTTTGTTTTGAAAGGATTAATGCCAACATTGTTTGAATTGTTTCCCAAAGCTAAAAGAATATGGTCTGTAAGGCATTTCTGTGTAAATGGGAAAAAGAATCACAGATATAAGGAGCTTGAGAAACACTTTTGGCTGTGTGTGAAGGCTAACAATGTGGCAGAGTACAAAGAAAGAAAGGAAGCATTGGCTGCTACTGCTACATTAAAGAGACTATATAAGTTTGAAGCATTAACATGTGCCTTATTTGAAGTGATTAGAACACAATATATTTTTCAATAGGAAAAAGAACCAACGCCTGCACCAATTGAAAGTATCAATAAGAAGACTGCTACTGCTACATTATTGAGACAAGATAAGTTGTAAATATGTTTGTGTAAAAAAACATGTGCCTTGTATTTTTAAAAAGTAAAATGTGAAGGCTAAATGTGTTATGAGTGTTTGTGACTTTCTTAGGTTAGGAGTAAAGCTAAGAAAGTAAGATTTGTTGATGAGCAAACACTGCCTACACTAATTGAATGTCATGGAAAGAATGAAAAAAAAATGTAATGCAAAAAAGCAAAAAGAAGAAGAAAGAATTAAAAAAAAAAAGGAAAGCTAAAATGGTTGAACTAAGTCAAAATTCAAGGATGACTAGAAGCAAGATGAGGCAGTCTACTGATTTACTATCTAAATAGTTGAGGTCTAAAGGTATAGTAATCCAAGAAGGATTACAAAAAGAAAAAGTACCCAATGATAAGAAACAAATTGCTCATAATATAACCAAGAGAAATACAATATCAGCTTTGTATAGATTAATTAACCAAGCTTCAAAAATTAAGAAAAACAAGAAGATACCAAATGGAATGGGAGTGTATATAGTTGGTAATAAAGCTATTATAAATGTAAGTATGTTTTGGCCTATATGTTTTATTAATTGTGATGTTTACTCTTATGTAAAGCATTAATTGTTTGTGTTTCGATTCTAACCTGAGAAAAAAAATGAGCTTGTCACTATGCCATAAATCCTATCATCAATAACTCATGCAGGATGCTTTGGAGGGTCAATATATGATGCTTGTAAGTTTTGTGCAAAGAGATCAAGGTAGCCATCAAAGTACTTCTGTGCAAAGATAGCAAGGCAGCCATCAGAGTGAAGGCCTTTAAAATCAAATTATTGATAAAGTGCTCTTGTCACAACCATATCTACAATCACAAGAATCTGCATGAACATCCACAATGATGAAGGGATACTTTACAATAAACTACTTGCAATAAATAAGTTAGTGTTAGTGATATGCACTAGGTCAATCATTTATGACTATTTTTTGACTTTATCATTTTATTAATAAAGATGCATTTCTATTATCATTTCCTTTTTATGATAATTAAATGAATGGTTAATTCTTTCTAAGATCATCAAGTATGTGACTTGCTAGTAAAACCCTTAGATTAAATATAAGTTCTATGCAGATTATCCCTAGCCATTTATTTATTATAGAATTAATAATGAATTAAGGCTAGTATAGTGTTGACTGATGATTATATTTTACTAATCATGAATATAAGTCAACTCATAGGTACTTGTTTGAGAAAACATGTATTGGATTGACCCACTATGAGAATACTACATAGATAATTGTCATAAGTATTTCTCATCACAATAATATTATTTTAGTCCTTCGACCTTGAAATCACCATGGATTTCGACATAGCTATTTTATATTTTGACACATTCTAACATTGTCTTTAATAGGATGATGGAATAGAATGTTGTTGGATATGAAATGACTTATGTGAGGAATGTGAGTGATTGAGAAGGAATTTGTCCCTCAGTTAATTTGAGTAAGATATCTATGGGTCCCTTGATAAAATAGACTGAAGAAAATGCATGGCTATGCTAAAGTGAATTGATAAAGAGTTATCATTCTCAGTCTACTTGGAATCAAGAAACAATATGATTGAATTGTATAAGGATAATAGAAAATATGCCTTATATTCAATCAAGATATCGTGTGACAAAGGGACTACAATATACACTGTAAATTAAGGTATGTCGGATTATCGACTTTCACATAACTTAGGTAGTCATAATATCTTGCTAGAGGCCAATTATGACTTGTAGGCCTAAATAGGGATTTTAGGCCCACTGTCAGCGTTATGTGAACCTACAGGGTCACACACTTATAATAGGCCCAAAATGAATATGGGTTTACCAAACCTAGTTAAACTATGTGGAAATAAATAAATATATATATATATATTTATTTATTTATGGTAATGGTTATCTTAAATAAATAGGAAAATATTTTTCTGTTTTGGTATTTAAATCAAATATGAATTAAAAGTGGAATATACCAAAAACGTTTTGGTAAGTGAAACCCTAATTGAGAAGTCTATAAATATATCATGTTCTCTAGGGTTTCACAGACTAATGATTCTGCCACCAAAATTCTTTTTCTCTCCTTTTAGAGAAAACTAAACACAGAGTTCATTCGCTCTTGAGTTGTGAGACAATCAAGAAAGGTGCTAGCACACACATCTATTTTGATTGAAGGTATGTTTGTGTGGATATTAGTAGAGGATGCATCCTTTTGGAGATGTCTTAAATCGATTAAAGAAAGTGAAAAGCTCGAGGTAGGGTGTCACCGGTGTGAACCCCCTCTCTCCCTTCCAGCAATCTTGCCTCTACTTGCGTTTGTAGTAAGGTTTTGGAAACCCTAAATCAATCAATTAATCGAATTACATGGATCCTTGGTTCAGGTTTATGATAAAAATTTTAAATTTTCGTTGCATTTAGTATCACGAAACCCGATAATGGTATCAGAGCTACTTGTAATTCGATTAAATTGATTTTATCATATATGTGATATAGACATGAGATGTGTGGAACTGGTTTTTGTATATATATGTGATATATACACTTGATTTTGAAAAGTGTTTTCAAAATTTCAATTGAACGTTTTATGTGATAATTCATTTGAATCCATGTCAAAAACAATTCTATACATTAATATGATTAATGCCCATAGTTTTTTAATATGATTAAACAAAGTTTTCATTAAAAAAAATATTGTTTTCGTGTATGAAAAATTTGAGTTATAGGGGGACACAACTATGTCACTTAGATGACACAGTTGTGTCTAGTTGTGTATTTTTGAGAATACAGACAAACACAGCCGTGTCTGGTTGTGTATTTTTTAGAATACAGGTAGACACAGCCGTGTCTGAGAGAAAATCATGTAGAATGCAGACAGACACATCCGTATCTGTTTTGACATAGTCGTGTCTATCTGTTAAGGCATAATTTTTTGTTCAAATGTTGAACAAAAAATTAATATGTTTTGAACATAATATTAAAATATAATATGATTACAATGGTTTAGGACCTTGATCCCGAATGGATTCACCACATAATTCATTCTTATCATAATATTAATTAATTTTAATAAAAATTAAATTATTATTCTCTTATATGTTTAGTGTAAAATGTATGGTGCATAGCATGGCCCTTAAGACCAATGTGATTGGATTTATATTATTTTTAGGTTGTAATTTTTTATGGATTGTAATTTTAAATACGACCTACGAATCATTTTTATTTGTTGTAATTTTATTTTATTAAGTAGTAATAGAATAGTTTAAATTATAATAAGTTATGTAATGTAAATCAAGACCCAAGGTGTAAATCAAAGTTGGAGGCCCAGGATGAAGATCCAAGGTGAGAGCTCAACAAAGAGGTCCATGGTAGAAGATGGAGATCCGAATAAAGGCTCAAGCTTGTATTTATAATATCACCTAGGCTTGACCTTTGATCTTCATATTGGCTTGTGAAGACCAACTTAGATATGGGCCATGCTATATCACGTTTTTCTTATTTTGTTTATATGTTATGCATGTGATGCCATGTATTTGATGCAATAAGGTAATAACTAAATAAGATAAAAACTAAGTAAACCCTCATTTAATATTAAGTCATTGGAATGCCTCCCATTGATCAACAATTATCAAGATTTGGATTGCTTTATATAGGTTATGCCAAAGCATTGTGTATAAAGCCATCTAAATAAGATAAGATGGATAATCGTGATATCTATATGTTTGAGTTGGTTAGACTTAACTAGGTTATCAAAATGGTTTTGGACCTAGGGCATTTGATAGGATATGCCAGTACATATGATGTAAATATCCTATAATTATCCAAGAATTACATGAGATGTAATTGGTAAACTGTTACCTACCTAAATAGCCACACTTTAAGTGATAAGCCAAAGCTTACTTGAAGTAGGGTGAAATATGGATCTTGGCCCACTCAAGAATTTCAATTGTTGAAATCATTTTTTACGGTTTATAATTTAAGAAAAATTTAGTAGGAGTTTTATTATGCCTCATTCATGTATGATAAAATACTAAATGTACTATATATATATTTATTGTAGATAATGACATCAAACACTGCACCTACCATGTCACTGCGATCAATCCTTGAGAAAGATAAACTCAATGGGACTTTCTTGATTGGTACAGAAACCTAAGAATTGTTCTTAGGTAAGAAAGAAAGGAATATATCCTTGATCAACCCATCCCAAAGGAACCAACTGCTAATGTTCCTAGAGCACAAAAGGATGCTTGTAGTAAGCATCTCAATGATTTAGTTGATGTCACTTGTCTTATGCTTGGATGCATGGAGTCTGAGCTCCAAAAGCAACTGATGGAAATGGAGGCTTACACTATGATAGGCCATCTCAAGGAAATGTTCCAAAAGAAAGCTAGAATCAAAAGATTCAACACCATCAGGGCATTGCTCTCTTGC
>CATIWM010034390.1:0-16909 GCA_949671775.1 Mallotus repandus | reverse complement strand
TCTACATATTTTATTTACAAGTGAAATGGAACTAAAAATGGGCCTACATTTTGATAATTAGTGAGCCTAAATCTATTTATTTTAATTCTAAAGAAAGTAGGCCTAAGTCTATTAAATTTTAAAAGAAAAAGAAATAAATTAGTGGGCTTAATTCTAATTAATTTTAATTAAATGAAATGATCATAAGTCTACAAATTATGAAGAAGGCTTTATTAATGGACTGAGTTAAGTCCAAGTTAATTTTAATTAACTAAAAAATGGGCCTAAAATCTAAATTAGCCTAAATGGGGCTAAGTTGATTTTAAAGTTAATTAAATCTAAATTTAATTTTAAAGGCCTATTTTATTAGTGAGTTATACCTATACGTGGGCTTGGGGCCCAAAACGAATCAAAATAACAAACAAGCCCAAAATAATAAAAATAAAAACAACAAATCAAAAACAAACATTCTGTGATATTTGTAACCCTAATTTTAATTACATACAACCTAAATTAATCTAAAGCCACCATTGATTTTAATTAAAATTTACCAAATAAACCTAATTTACTAATTGATTTTAAAGTGCAGGAACAAAAAAGATTTCACTATATTCCCACTAATGAGGCTATTACAACAACTACTATTGAAAAATTGAAAAAAATTAAAATAGAAACCTAAAGCCTAGATAAAATAAAATAATACAAATAAATAAACCTAAAGAGAATTACACAAAATAGATACATGATTTAATCCATGGAATTCCATGGATCTTAATGGTTGGCCTTGTCTCCGCCCCTCCATTTAAGTTTCACCCACCATCATGAAACATAAACAAAAAAAAAATCAAAAAATTAGATCAAATAAAATAAACCAAATAAAAAAAGAGAAAGGAGTAGAAGAGTAAACAGTTTGATGGATGCAGTATTGATTCCCCTCAGAAGGTGATCACCATTGATGAAAACCTGTGGCTTTTGTTGTGTTTGTCTGTGATTTTGATTTATTTGGATTTGATTCACGACTAAACTTAAAAAAAGTACGTGAAAATTAAAGAAGAGTGGGCGTATTTTTGGTTGACGGCTAACAATCAGAAAAATTAGAGAGAAAAGAAAATAAAACCCTCCTCCTTTTGTTAAAAGAATATGATGTATTTATAAGGGATACCATCTGTAACCCTAAATTGGTACATGATAATGAAAATTTATTTTTATTATTTATCTATAACAATATATATTTATCACTTTATTTATCAAATAAAATAAATATATTTATCAAATAAAAATTAATCAAAATCTATGAATAAATAACAAATAAATAAATAAATAAAAATAAAAAAAAATTTGAAGAAAATAAAAGCAAAGGAAACAAGCCATACGACCATCTTTTCAAATTAAAACCCATTCCTCCTCTTTTTTTTGATTTTTTTTGAAATTTTTTTAAGAAAATATATATTTAAAATAAATAAATAAAATTTAAAAATGGGACCTAAAAAAAAAGAATTTACAATTTAGTTCAAGACCAATAAATCAGATCCAATAAATCCAATTTCACAGTAATTTTCATCATTGGGTCCTCTATCGCATCCATGCTCTAGTCATCTCGAAATTGGGTGCTTACACACATTATGTCCCTCATTACCCTGTTGATCCTCCCTATCTAAATTTGATTCATTTCCAGATTCATTGTCTTCATTAGGTGTATCTTCACTAACATAGCCACTTGGGTTAAGATATATTGTGTTTTCTGGGTTGTTCCCACCGCCATTCTCTACCCTGCTACCTTGTGTAGGTAGCTGACCCTCCCCTACATGTGCATTTTTAGTGTCATGTGTATCAAATTCAGGTGCAGGCAATGGAAGAACAGCAGGGGAAAATAAAGGCTCATCTATTTCACATTGTGTATAGAAGTCTATTTCCCAAACCCAAGTGTATTTACTAATGTAGTACAGGGTTCTCCTAATGGAATCATCATCATTAACCAAGTACAAACCACTCTCTAAATCTTTACCAGGCTTAAAAACAAAAATATTCTTAACATTCAAAAAACCCAACTCATTCTTATACCTATATTTAATGTCTTCATAACACATATAATCAAGGTCAAAATTAGGGACAATATAACTTCACCTCCAACATATTGCACTTCTGCATTCAAAACCCAGTGTCCACCATAATGAAAGTTTATGTTCACTGTCCTATCCATCCTGCATTATCAAATGCGAACTTTAAGTCACAGGCCTTCAAAAACAATAACACGAATGCATGCAGTACCAAAATGATGCACCAATGACATCAACCAAAATCGCATGCAACCCACAATACAAATAGTTTAAATAATGATTTTTTTCCCTTTGTAATCACTGGTTTTTAAAAAAGATTAAGAATTTCTTGTCTCCCCATTACATGCAACAACAGCCCCACTTACCCAAAACGTTAAAGATTCTTTTTTTTCCATTCATAAGAAAACGACACCCGTAAACAAAATTCCCCACACTGCCCCACATCAACATACCTCAGTTCTTATAGCTTCGATTTTGGTCCCCACAACTCCTTCTCTTTGGTCCCCCTTTCTATCAAGCTGCTTCAATGATTTGGTACAACCTTTAGTGTCTCAAAAAGTTTTATAAACATAAAGCTTCCCCTTGATATTCAATTAGAACTTAGGGTTCCTCCTTGCCTACTGTCAGATGTATTAACTCATCTCTTGAAACTCTCTCTGCCAAGCTTTAATACAAGGAAGAGGTAGTTAAAGCATTTAATGCAAATCTTTATGTTACTGCCTAATTTTAACGTTCATGAAAAAGATATACTCCGTTGTGTTACTAAATGGTCAGCTGCTCTAACTTTTATAATGTTAGGAGGGCGTTTGGACCAAAATGAATTTTCAGGGCCCATTTGAACCATGGCCCAAACATTAAGGGCCTAGATTCACCTTTTCCCTAATTTGTTGTTTGAAATTACATTTGGTTGCTTTCTTTTTTCAGGTTTAATTACTGCTATATGCCTAATACTTTATCTTTGTGTAGGTAAGCACTTTTTATTGAATAAAGTTTTAATCTTTAATTCAATCTTTTACAATTTCTCAGTTTTAGTGGTTTTTTTAGTTTTGTAGGACAGTCAAACGATTAGGGACAACTGATGAAATGATAATTCTTATACTGGCTGATGACATGACTTGTAATGCTAGGAATAAGTACATGTCGTCAATTGTTGGTTTCCTATCTAAGTTCTAGAGTTGTTTTTGCAAAACAGAGTGCTAATAGAGAGCTGCTCAGTTGAAGTTAAAGTTGACGTTGTGATATTTGGCTTAAGAGCAGTGGTAGCTGTCATCTAGTAGAAGGTGGCGGAGCAGGTAGCAATGGTGGTGGTTGTGGTGGACGACATTTCGACAGAGAAAGAGAATATTATTTTTCTTTTTATTTTAATTTTTCTTTTAAAAATAATTATATTTTTTTATACATGGGAAATGTGGAAAAACTGAAAGTAAGAATTTTAATTAATGTAATGTTTATTTCACTCTCTTTATAGGGAGAGTGTATTGCACGCATGGAATTTGATAGAATTTTAGACTTATTTGGCTTTAAATTAGAAGTTTTGGACCTATTTATGGAAAAAGGTTAAATTGGGCCTATTCGATCCCATGCAACAAGTTGAAGGGCCTATTTATCTATTAGTCCATTGACTGAGTATTTGAATTTTGAAAATAATTTAGAGAAGTAGGCAAAGATTGAGGGGAATTTGGTGAAGGAACACTAGGTTTTTCTTGGGGAGTTGAGGGAATTAATAAGCAATTAATGATTGATTCTCATTAAATTCCATATAATTTAAATTTGAATTTTTTTCTAAAGAGGGAGAAGAACTCGATTGAGAGCTTGTGGAAGTACATGAAGTATCATAATATTTTGCAGCCCATTTTTTGTCACTCTATCAAAAATTGGTGGTGCCAATATTGGGCTTGCCTTCGATAATATTCATCATCATTTTTTTCCTTGTAAATTTGGTTGAGTACTTTCCAATATGACTTATCAAGCACACTGGATCTTACCTTTGGTCTTGGCATTAACACAGAGAAGAAGAGAGTGAAAGTGAAAATTAAGGAACAAGAAGAATTTTTGAAAAATAAGTAATCATGGGCCTTTATTTGCATATGAATTAGCCATAGTCTTGACCCAAGCTAATTACATGTGAGGGGCATTGTTTGGGCTAAGTCCATTAATTATTAACCCAATTTGATTTAGTTAAAATTTTTAAAAGTCCAAAATAATTGAAAGCCTAGCCCATATTAGTGCAACTTAATGCCAAATATAGAAGATTCTAGAGATGGAAATCGATTGTTAAAGAGGTAGATTAGGGAGGTGGATCATGTACTAGAGCTACAAAATTTATTTCTCAAAAAATGGATGAAAACCTTTGAAAAGAAAAATTAATTAGGGAAGTAAATACCATGATTACAAATAAAAGCAAGGAAATCATTGAAGGATCACCACTAATCATCAAACAATCAATCAATTCAACAATTATCAGTCATCATCAACCAAATTATCAATCTTTATTTTATTTCTTATTTACAGAATCATGCTTTACTTCTTAGTTATTTTTAGTTCGTAATAGCTTTCTATCAGTACAAAATTTCCTTTTTCATTGTCTCTACAACACACTTCAATTTAATTTGTAATTGGAATCCAAATAAATTATGGTAAAGGAGTTTAGGAACCTGTAAAATCATCTAAAAAAAGTCATAATTCATTGATGAAAAATTCCTTTGGCACGCTCAACCCGATTCATTTTAAAACATTCACCAACACAACCTACCAAATTGCTTTAAAATGTGTGTTTTCAACTAACTGGAATGTTGGTTCTAGAATAAGTACTCCATGGATGAAGATATATAATTTATAAATTTCACCTAAAGTTTTCTGATGGAGAGCGCTTTATGTTGCTTTACCAGTACAAGATGCTTTGTATTAGAAAGGAGTTCGTTTCAAATAGGCCTCGTATTCAATGTGGTAATTATGAATTACTTTCTCATGTTTTACTAGAATGTAGTTATGCTCGAGTTGTGTGGTTCAATTCATCTTTAGGTTTTTTTATCCGAACGTGGTTAACTTGTACCAAACCCATATTCAATCTTGATGTCTTTACCAAGGATCGTTCAATGAATCAAGCGAGAAAACTCTAACTCCCAATAAGACCCTTAAATAACCTGTACTTAACAACCTTAGTTACAAAGAATTAAAGGTCATTCAATGAAAACCTAATATTGAACTAAGCCAATTTCAAGTTTAAATAGAACTAGGTTTGAAATTCACAAAATTCTTTTAAGAACCAAAGAAGAGACTCTAACCTCTTAAGAATTGATATTAATAAAAAAAAATCCAATAACTATGTTTTACAGGCCTAAATAAGGTATTTATATTGTTATTAGAACAAAGGGTAAAATAGACAATAAAGACAGCTGAAAACTCACATAAGCAAATCCTAAATTTTAAGATGGTTCCTTTATGCACGACCATGCTTAAATTATGCATAGCCTTATGTAATTCTAAGTGTAAAATATAACAATTAGGCATGGTCGTGTTTAAACACACCCTTGACCATGTCTGACACTTTCGCCCAAGAAGACGATAAAATTTGCCAAAATAGCCTTCATGAAAGTTTTAGCTTTTTATCTTAGCTTTCCATAGCATTTTACCAAGGTACAAAAGTTATGACCAAAATACTGAAGCATGCTACCGAGGTACAAAAGTCAAGAATCAACTCAAAGTTGCTTCAAATCAATAAAATGAAGTTCCTTCTTATCTTGGATCTTAGTGTTAACGCCAATAGGTCTGATTTGACACTCTTTGGATCATAGACCCTTTTTCCTTATTATGAGAAAACAAAGGGTAGTGAGGGTAGTACTGAAAGAGCTTAGGGATATCATAAATGCACTTATAACCCTTTATTCAAGCAGGAGAAATAGCAAGTCACCACTCGGTATCACTCGAGAAGTTGTCCATTTTAGGGACTTAGGCAAACTCAGATCCCTTACTTGGAACCACATTTTCCCATTGGATAAAGCATTAGGTTTGGATGTCGATGTCAGTAGGATTAGGCTCTTGTTTGAGGAATCTCCATACAGCTCGGATATTGAGTATTGCAGACCTTACTTTATTGCATTGCTTCCAAGAAATATGTACTATTACAGATCAATCACTACATGCAAATGCAAACAAAATATATACACACAAGCACATAACAATTTGAAAGAATGATGTATGAACATAGCAAAATGACATAATATTATAAAGATGCATGATCATTGTAGAGATACATGCTATAATAATACCACACAAACATGGTATAGAATTATAAAGATGTAATAAAGCATGTGAATGGCAACTATAAATAACAAATCAAGAATTAACCCATGGCATGTTACTGTGGCAAAAATCATATTATAAACAAACTTGTGCATGCTAAACAATAAAATATGAAAAATAAATAAAAGCAACAAAATCAATAAAAAGAGAAAGGAGATGAGAATGACTAACACATTTCGTGAATACCCTCCATGATTGCTGCACATTCCGAGTTTCGGGGCAATAAAATATTTTACTTGAAAAATTAAAGAAATAACTTTAAAAATAAAAATAAAATACTTAAAAATGAATTTGGCTTCAAAAAGAAATTAAAATGAATATGAGAATTTAAATTGAAAAGAGTTTATGAAAACATTTAAAAGTAATTTTTGATTAATTATGTGAACCATTAATTCACAATATGAGTCTCCATTAAGTTAGGCCTCAAAATGTGAATTTTGTACCTTGGATGGATATTTCTCACATCATAAATTATTGAACATATAATCAATTCATTTTATTTGAAAAACTAGAAAAAAAAGAAAAGAAATTGTGATCCATATCCTTGCATTTGAATAATTTTTGTAAACAACAAAGAACACAATAAATAACACAAAGAAATGCTAATTAAAATATAATTATTTAGAGAAAATTATAAAAAAGACGTTAAATAAAGAAAATAAAACATATTTATTTATTATGAACTCTTGTTAAAAAAAATGCAAAAATTCCATAATAAAAGAAATAAAACATGGAAATTAAGATTAGAAAATGTAGAGAAATGGATATATAGAAAGATATCCAAAAGAAAGTAAAAAGATTCATTTAATAATCAAAAGAAAGTCCAACATGATGATCTTATAACAGAAATAATAATAAAATAGAAGCATAAAATAATGAAATTACAAATTAAGCAAATAAACAAAGAAGAAGGGGTAGAAATAAAGATTACAAATAGTAAAATAAAAAGTAACAAAAGCATAAATAAAGTAAAAATATAGAGAAATGAATATTGAGTGTAAAGATTGAGATTATGATAACAATTGATAATATTGACAATTAATATCCAAAATAGACAATTAATAAGGAAAAGCTTACAAAACAAATAACAATAGTAATAAAATGTTAGTAAGAGTTAGTAACTTGAGTTTGAGATATTGAGATTGGTAAGAAGAGATATATAATGCAATGAATGATGCTAATGCAATGCATGCTCACATAAGCATTAAATAAATCCAAGATGCAAGCAAAGAATGATGTATGATGCAAGCCGGGAAGCATGCAAGTATACAAGTGATGCAAGTCGGGAAGCATGCAAGTATGCATCTAAAGGATCTAAAAATGAGCACACACATGATGGTGATATGCATCAAGCAAATGCTATGCACAAAGGCATATGAATGCATGAAAATGCAAAAATGCAAGAGAAATAGAGGGAAGGAGTAGAGAATTATTATATAGTATAAATAAGAGTAGAGAAAATTAAACAACATTAAATATAAATAGACATAAAGAGCAATAAGGATTTAAATTCTAATTAGGCTAGAGCCACCAAATAAGCATAAATTATACTTAGAAGAACAATTTACACACAAATTACTATGAACACATAAAAAGTCCAAAATCAAAGCATAAATATTTAAATAAGGACTTACAAGACTCTAAAATTGAAGAAAAAACACTGATAAAAGTATTTTTCCAAAGATGATGACCACTAGTATCATGAACACAAACTATGCACATTTAAGCTCATAAATCAAAATAAATTTCACAAAATGCACAAATTATAATTTATAATGAAAAATAATACCAAAATGGTTCATAAATAATAAAAAAATCTAAATTAGAACACAAATTATGCAAATAATATCACAGGTATAGTAAGTCATCAATTTAACACAATCAAGTAACACATATGCACAATACACAATACACAAAACAAAGCTTTAAACAAGTATTCACATCAAAATTAATCATAATTCAAAATAAAATCAATAAAATATTCAATAAAAAGTCACACAAACACCAACAAACACAATCACAATCATCAAACCAAAACAAGAATAAGGATCATACTTAAAAGCATTTTAAAAAGGGTTTTAAGAAATAAATGAAAAATAATTGTAAAATCATTTAAAAATAGAAAAATAAGTTAAAATAATTCAATTTCATCATCCTAGGATCTTAGGGAAGGGTTAAAATCATGCTGAAGCAAGTAGGAACCCTTTAGAACCTTAAAAACCATCATCGCAGTCATTTGGGATGAAGAGGGACTAACAGCTAGATTTGCCACCTGAATAGCCGGATTTAGGGCCTCTAAAAACTGGTTTGAGAGCCCTCAATAGCTGGATTTAGGCCATCAACAACTAGTTTGGCTGTTCATAGGCCAAATCCGGTTGTTCATCACTGAATAGTATAAATTTGCACTCCTTTACTTTCAAAACACAAATTCAAAGCCCCAAACCCCAAAAATGAGATGAGAATCAATGAGAATATTGTTTTTAAAAGTGTTTGGCTTCAGAATTTAGGCAAGAACTCACCAAAAAATACCAATTGATTGAAGAGAATTGAGGTTGAACACAAAAGGGTAACGAGTGCTTTTAGTGAGTTTTAGTGAGAATTTGGTTTTGATTTGAGAAAGATTGATTTGCAGGAGCTTGGTTATGTATTTGGGTATTTGATTTTGATATTTTTGAAAGGAATTGAGAAGAAAATAGAGAGAGAAATTAGGTCTAGAAGAATTTTGGCATAGTTTCCCCTTATTTTCCCAATTTTCTATAATTTCTAAAGGCTTTTTGGAGAGAAATTTTTTTGGGTTTTTATGCTGGAATTTTCTCTATTAGGAAGTGGTTCCAAAAGCCCCCCAAAAGCTTCCTTAAAGCTTTTATTTATAGGCATTTGAGGTTAGTGGCATTTGGTGTAAATATGTAAGAATCTATAAGGTTATTAGGTAATAGTATATCCCCTCCCTCTAATAGGTTGACACTTGTCCTAGTATATTCCAAATTTGGAATATTCTAAACTTAGAAAGCAGCTTTTTGACAAGTGTCCCTGTTTGGATAAGGATGAGTTAAGTAGACAGTTGTGGAGCTCAGTTTGACTGCTTAAGGTCAAAATTTGACTTTTTTCCCAAATGGGACCCACTGACATACTGGAATTTAAGAAGATAGTTTTAGACTGAAATTCAACCTCGAGAGCTCTGTTTGACCATTGAAAATTCCCATTGACCAAAGTTTGACTTTTGTTCTTAGGATTTCCAGGGGTTAAACCCTAGCATCATGTATCAAAACGTGACTGAAAACTACAAAATACAGACTGTAAACAGCCCTTATATAGGATTGTACTTATTGGTTTAGAAGAATGACTTAGGTAAAATTCTCTCTGATTATTCTTCTTAAACTTCTTTCTCAATACCAAAATGGTATGGTTAAGGTTTGATCAGGGTTTGGTTAGGTCATGAAATGGTGTACTTTTAGTGGTTCAGTTGGTTTTAAAATGGCTTGAATACCAATTCTCTTCATCGAATTGATTGTTTGATGAGGCATTTTAGCTTTTTCATCATTGGCTTTTAGGGTTTTAAAAAATGACCCCAACACTTAGTTTAACTTGTCCCAAGCCACATGGACTTCATAAAGACTTACAAGGCATCTTTAAACTTCTTATTTCTAGCCCTCGTAGTTGGTCCATTGTACTTGAGTGAATCATCATGCTTGGTGCTTGCTTGGTTTGCATCATTCCCTCATTCCTTAGGAAGATTCATCCTCGAATCATCAACCTTATGAAAATTAAAAGAAGAAAAGTTAAAAACATTAAAGTAGCACTAATACCATAATCACCAGGCAAGTCAATTTTATAAGCATTATCATTAATTCTTTCTAGAACTTGAAAAGGACCATTACCCTTAGGATTCAATTTAGACTTTTGTAAACTAGGGAACCTTTCCTTGCTAAAATGAACCTAAACCCAATCACTAGGTTCAAAGATCACTCTCACATGCCCTTTGTTAGCTTGTTAGGCAACATTTGCATTCTTTTGTTCAATATTCATTCGCACTTTTTCATGTAATGCCCTAACAAAATCAACCTTCTTTTAACCATTAAGATCAACTCTCATATGCACTGGCAAAGGTGATAAATCTAATGGACTCAAAGGAACAAAACCATAAATAACTTTAAAAGGATAATAATGAGTAGACGAATGCACACTATGATTATAAGTGAACTCTATATGTGGCAAACACTCTTCCCATAAGTTCAAATTCTTTTTAATTAATGTGCGCAATAATTATCCTAAAGTACGATTTACTACCTCTGTTTTACCATCAATTTAGGAGTGACATGTAGTATATAACAAAAATTTAGTCCCCAATTTACCCCATAAAGTCTTCCAAAAATAATTAAGGAATTTGGCATCCCTATCATTAACAATAGTTCTAGGCATACCATGTAAACGCACAATTTTCTTAGTAAAAATATCAGCAATATTTGAGGCATCAGTTTTATTATAAGGAATGAAATGTGCCATCTCAAAAAAATTATCCACAGCCACAGATATTGAATCATTACCACATTTAGACCTAGGTAAACCCAAAATAAAATCCATGGAGATATCAACCCAAGGCATACAAGGTACAGTAGTGGCATATACAACCCATGAGGCTTAGACTTAGACTTAGCTTGTTTACACACAATACACTTATCACAAATTGTTTGAACATCAATGTGCATATTAGGCTAATAAAAGTGATCATGCAAAACATTTAAAGTCTTAGCAACACCAAAATGTCCCATTAATCCGCCTTCATGCACTTCCTTAACTAAAAGTTCATGCATACTACTCATAGGCACATATAATCGATTATCTCTAAATAAGAAAACATAATGCCTATAGTATCTTTCAAATGCAACATTTTCACAAGTAGGATAAAATTTGCTAAAGTCATGGTCATTAGCATGTAAATCCTTTATATATTCAAAACCCACTAACTTGGCATCAAGAATGGAAAAAAGTGTATACCTTCGAGATAGTGCATCAACAACTATATTTTCCATACCTTGCTTATACCTTATGGCATATGTAAAAAACTCAATAAACTCACTCCATTTAGCATGTATTTTCTTGAGCTTTTGTTGTCCTTTTAAGTACTTCAAGGATTCATGGTCCATATAAATCACAAACTCTTTAGGCCACAAGTAATGTTACCAAATTTGCAAGGCTCGAACTAACGCATACATCTCCTTGTCATATGTGGGATATTTCAAGGCTCCTCTATTTAACTTTTCACTAAAGTAATCATTCGGCTTTCCTTCTTTTCATAAGTAAACTCCAATACCCAAACCTAAGGCACCACATTCAATTTCAAAAGTATTAGCAAAGTTGGGTAAAGAAAGTAAAGGGGTAGAAATCAACTTATCCTTAAGCGTGTTAAATGCTTCCTCTTGTGCATCTCTCTATTTGAATCCCACATTCTTTTTTATCACTTCAATCAATGGAGTGGCAATAGTGCTAAAATCATGTACAAATCTTCTATAAAAACTTGCCAATCCATGGAATGAATAAACTTCTCCAACTGATTTAGGTGTAGGCCACTCCTTAATTGCCTTAACCTTTTCTTCATCTACTTTAATGCCCTGTGCACTAACTTCAAACCATGGGAAAAAAAGTTTACTTATGCAAAATGAACATTTCTTAAGGTTAGTAAACAATATTTCCTTGTGCAAAACATCAAAAACCAAATGTACATGCTCTAGATGCTCATCTAATGACTTACTATAAACAAGTATATCATCAAAATAAACAACTACAAACTTCCGTAGAAATGTATGCAAAACATGGCTCATCAATCTCATGAATGTGCTAGGTGCATTAGTCAACCTGAAAGGCATAACTAACCACTCATATGACCCATATTTTATTTTAAAAGCAGTTTTCCATTCATCCCCTTCTCTCATCCTAATTTGATGGTAACCACTTTTAAGATCAATTTTAGAGAAAATGCATGCACCATACAACTCATTAAGCATGTCATCCAAATGAGGAATAAGATGGCGATACTTTACTGTTATCTTATTGATAGCTCTAGAACCAACACATATATGCCACGAGCCATCTTTTTTAGGTACCAACAAAATGGGTACGACATATGGACTCGTGCTTTCCCTAATAAGCCCTTTATTTATTAATTCCTCCAATTGTCATTATAACTCCTTTGTCTCCTTAGAATTACAACAATATTGTGGTTTATTTAGAATTTAAGAACTCGAGATGAAATTTGTTCGATGCTTGATCCCTCTTAAGGGTGGTAATCCTTTGGGCACCTCCTCAGGAAACACATCCTCATATTCCTACAAAAGAGACATAATGACACTAGGCAAAGGAACATTAAGTTTGTTAGTAGCTAAATATGTCTCTTTATGTAAAAGTACAATCATTGACATTTGAAAAAAATATGCTCTCTTGACATCACTCCCTTTTGCATAGAAACTCACTTATTTTTGTTTTTTTCCCCTCAATCTCTCCTTTTGCATGCACCTCTCATTTCCTTTGCGCATCCACTCTTAGCTCTCCTTTTTCCACTCTTTGCTCACACCTTTCATTTTTTTTTTCTCACAACCCTCCTTTTGATTTGCATTCTTTTCTTTTTCTCTCTCATGCGCACATTCTCTCTCTCTCTCTTTCATTATCATTTAATCTTTATAAACTTATGATTAAGCATAATTTCTTTACCAATCATTGATAAATGAACATTTATTGGTGAAACCATCATGATTAACTCTTCTATTAAATTTTCATGGATGCCTTAAAATAAAATGGCCGGCTGGCATGGGCACAAAATCATAAAAGACCTCATCAACATATTTTCCCATAGAAAATGGAATAACTACTTGTTTAGTAACCCTAGCTTCTTCATATTCATTCAACCATTGTAAATTGTATGGCCTAGGATGTTTCAAAGTTGGTAAATTAAGCTTTTCAACTAATAAAATATTAGTTGCATTTGTACAACTACCTCCATCAATGATTAAGCAACACACCTTGCCTTTAACTCGACATCTTGTATGGAAGATATTGTTAGATTGTTCATTTTCTTCTACCTTTGTTTATTTATTCAATGTGTGCCTTGCAACTAAGAAATATTTATAGTTAACCTCTTTAAGGTCTTCCACAACATCACTTACATCTTCAAGTGGGGGCATCTCATCATCCTCATCATCATCTTCACTATCATACTCCCCATTAAAAATGATCATTGCCCTTTTGTTTGGATAATCTCCTTGCATGTGTCCTTTTCCTTTGCATTTAAAATATTCAATGAAACTTATTTTAGGCTTGGGTGCTTCAACTTACTTTGAACTCCCTCCTTCTTTGCCTCTTTTTTCATATTTAGGCTTAGAAGTGTTGTTATCACCATCTTTCCATTTTTTTTTCCAATTGGATGTTGTTGTGCTCACATGAGACTTAGAAGTTCTACCCTTTATATGTTGCTAAACTTTAAGAGCCATGTGGTACATACCTTATAACTCCGTATATGGATGTAAATCCACAACATTAGCAATCTCCTTATTTAACCCATTCAAGAAATGAGCCATGGTTTGTTCATAGTCATCATTAATCTTAGCACATATCATAATCATCTCCATCTTTTAGTAGTATTCTTCAACACTTCTTAAACCTTGTCTAAGGCCTTGAAGTTGATTGTGTAAGTATCTATAGTAATGATTTAGCATAAATTGCTTATGTGTGATGGCCTTCATCTCTTGCCATGTAGAGATAGTTTCTTCTCCACAATGCCTTCTTGTCACCACTAATTGATCCCACCACACTAGGGCATAGTCTATAAACTTAACGACAACAAGCTTGACTTTCTTTTCTTTGAAATAATTATGACAATTAAAGAAAAAGTCCAACTTCTTTTCCCATGATAGATAGGCTTTAGGATCATTTCTACCATGGAAGATAGGTATTTTCATCTTTATACTCCCAAGGTTATAATCTTTCCTCTCACGGGTCTGAATATTCTCATCAATAGATTCATCATCTTCATCAGCCCATCTTCCTTTTTGGGCTTCTCTAAGTGCATTTTAATTGCTATTGTTGTTTGCACCTGTAGTTTAACTTTGCTTCATCCTCCCTATCCACTCTTGTACCTCTTGTTGGTTATTAATTAATTGACTTAATTATTTTTGCATTGTCTTTGTAAAGAGGTTCCATTTGGGATCCTTGTCTACTCCACTTGAACTTGTCATTATAAATAAAGTAATAAAAGAACCTCACAAGTAGCACTCCCTCACGTGTTTACACTCAAAGGATGTCACTCAATACTCGTGTTTCACTCAATTAGGCTTTTATACTCTAATGAGTGCACCTCTTAAAATCATCTCT
Source organism: Mallotus repandus (assembly GCA_949671775.1). NCBI lineage: Eukaryota > Viridiplantae > Streptophyta > Magnoliopsida > Malpighiales > Euphorbiaceae > Mallotus > Mallotus repandus. The sequence continues at coordinate 2,210 of CATIWM010034390.1, read as the reverse complement.
TATAGTTCTTATGGAACTCAAGTGATCAATTATCAAATTAAGCTCGATACAACTCAAACTAATTTTTATAAAACTTAAATTGAGTTTAGGAACCAAGGAATGTGTATTTTTCAAGCTATTATTGTCAAATTTTTTTGAAAAATTATGTGTAATACAAGTCTCATTACCTTTGGAGTGTGCTTTCACGAAGATGTGGTCGGGTTTGGCAACAATGTTGATCTTAAAGATTACTAAAATAAGAAGAAAAGTAGGCTAAATGTGTCTAGAGTTGGTGTCTTGAGTCTCCAATACGATAGGGTTTCAATGTATAGGCCAAAAAAAGTCCTCTTAAGTGATTCAAATGGTGCTATTTACAGAGATAGATGTTTTCCCGTATGCGTTAGCACAGGACGTGTGTCCCACAAGCTAAGAGCGCGTGGCCTATGACCAAACCATGCGTGAATCATTCATTCGAGGTGCACAAGTGAGAAGTGTATGCGCGGGTGTGCATGAGAGTTCACCAACATATGAAAAATGGCAGTTGCACTTTGAGCGCGTGACTCACGTGCTTTGGTGCGCAGGACATGCATTAGGGCACATGGGTGGGGGCTCTTGGGTCTATGTTTTGCCATTTTTTATTTTGAAAGAGGTTTTTAGGGGTTTTAGAGTTGAGAGATGTGTTTTGGCCTTCAAATTTTAAAAATTGATTGTTGTTTTCAATGAATCTTAATTCGATCTAATGAAATGAGTCTCAGTCTATTGATTTACAAGTTCAGGTAGTCACACTTTTGAAATGATCATATAGAGCATGTGACATGTTATTCTAAAGTTTCGAATCACTTAATTATATCTCAATTAATCGAATCAATAATATATTCATTGTCTTAAGAGTCCAATTCTTTCAATTTAGAGTTTAAGTTTAGAGTACTCACGCTCCAAAGTAACACTAACATATGTTCTTACGCTATTTTCACGAATTGATTATCATCTTCGAACAATTTTTTAGGTTTGTTGAAATTAGAGGTACGACGCTTTCATTGTCCATAAGAGTCAATTGTGCATATCTTTGCTCTTCCCAATGCGCATGTTAATACTCAAATTTTGATGGTCCCCCAAAAATTTGATAATGAAGGATTCTTGTCAATCAAACAGGGAGAAAATTTCTTTAAAGATTTTCTCAGGCGTGCTCAAATTGAGAAGAAACCCGGAGAAACCAAAAAGCTCAAAAAAGCCAAATTAGGAGTAAAAAAGGAACCAAAAGTATGGAAAAAGCCCATGGGAACGGGTCAACCCACGGGCTTGGATTTTGAACCCTCGTGTGGGTTTAAAACCAAGGTCATGGGTAAAAAAGATAATTTTGCCCTTGCGTGGGTCTTGAACCCAGAGTGTGGGTTTAGAACCTAAGCTCGTGGGTCCCTTGGCTTGATTGTTAAAAATACGAATTTTTCTCCATTTGAGAGGATTTTGGCAAATTTTTCAAGACACTTTCTTAGATAGATAAAATACTACTATTTTGGATGAAATTCTCTCTCTCTCGCTCTCTTATATTCAAAACACATTGAGACCCATTAACACCCAAACACTCAACCAAAATCATTTTTTGTCTTAGGATTTAGACCATTATGTCCAAACTGAGCTCCTTCTAAGTCAAAGGACGCATCAAAGGTAATAAGTTGATCCCTCTAAGGATCTCCCATCATTTTTAATTAAAAATTACATTTTTATCATCTTCTTCTTTTCATTTCTATCATTTCTATCATTTTTATAATTTTTGTATTTTTATTTATTTTTATGAATATTTATTACATTGGTAAAGTTATTATTTGTTTGGTGATTTTGAAGTTTGAATATAAGATATGATGGAGTACTAGGTAGTTTGGTGAATCCAAGAGTGTTTGCATTCATTTTTGTATTTTCCACCATTTTTGCAGCTTTTTTCTTTTATATGAAAAATGGGTATTTTTAGTGTAAAATTAGCATTTTTATTATTATTTTTTCATTATTTTAATTTATTATTTTCATTCTTATAATTTTGTTTATTCCTATATTTATTTCTGCATTTTTAGCATTTTTCTTGTATTTGTTGTGCATTCTTATTGTATTTATGCTTTTTTATGATAAATTTTGTATTTTTATCATAAAGTTAATATTTTTATGTTGAAAATATCACATTTATTATTTTAATATTTTTGTTACTACATTCTTATTTATTTATATTAATATTTCTACAT